>PVLD010004727.1:0-121541 GCA_004027595.1 Dinomys branickii | reverse complement strand
GGGGGGGGGGGGTGTGTGGCAGAGCAGAAAGCCCCTATTCATCATTAACATACGGTGGAAGGCAGGCTCGGCAATGCCAGAGATTCTCGTTTTTTGCAAGAGTAGCTAGAAATCTGAATTTTTCATGTAAACTATGCCAATTCTAAGATGTTGACAATCAAATAAAAAGTTTTTAAATGAAATCATGAGCAAAACAAAAACAAAACAACAACAATTAAAAAAACTAAACAGTTCTGCACTTGATCCTGTCCACTGGCCACCAGCATGCAACAAATGGTTTTATCTACTGGGTCTCTGGACACGCAGTCTCTGAAGAGGGGATTCTCTAGTTCTAAAGAACTGAACACCACTTCCCTACATTAAGCACCAGTCAGCACATCCACCCCACAGCATCTGTCCTTTCAGCTGCAAATGTGTGGCCGGCTCTTTTCCACTCGACTTGTGCTCCCCAGGCTGGGCCTAACCTCTCCAGGAAAGGAAGCACAAGGGATGTTTTTGCGGACCAAAGAGTCCCTGGGAAGTCTGCCTTGCTCAGCCTCTGGCAGCAGTGAGGGAAAGTTCTCAGGGGAGGAGCTGCGTGAGGCCTCGGGAACAGGTTATGGCATGAGGCATGTACCGCCAGCGGGGGAGACACAGAAAGTGATGGAGCAGGGATTTGGAACGTAGGAGCCAGGCCCAGCAGCCTAAGGGAGGAGGGGTGCAGGTCTCTGCGTCCACAAGTGAGCTGGCACAGTCATCATGGTGAGCAGAAATTCACACCGAGAGAAAAGACCAAGAAGCCAATCACCAGACTGCTGGAAACGCGGAACCTGGGGGCAGGGAGGCTGGATCCAGGTCTAACGGGAGATGGAGAGATATGAACCTGTGAGGCTGAGCCATGTGTTCTGGTGCAGGGAGACATGCAGTTGCTGTAGGAGTCACAAGAGTCCTCACTTGGCCCATAGGCTGCTGTACTTTGGCTGCCCCTGAGAGAAGGGAATGCCACCTCACTGTCCCCTCATTTCCTGCTTCCGCCTGGCCCACCTGGCCCTGTCTGTGTTTCTAGGCTGGCTTCTCCAAGTGATGTGGAATCTCCCCCCTCACTGTCCCTCTCCTGGGGGGCTGCCCTGGAGAGGATCTCAGAGCCATCTCTGGAGCGAGTTCCCATCCATTTGGCCACCTCTTGAGACTTATAGTTTCCAAACTATTGATTGTTTGTTTCTAACGCTCACAGTAAAAAGCGTATTTTACTCTTGGCCCAGAACACATAGAACAGCGCTGGCTGTGGCCATGTGCAGTGTGCGCCAGCATTCTTTTTTTCTATACTATTGACCCTTATGGCTTAGGACTCAGGGCTCAAAACACAGTTTTTCCAGGTAAAAATCTCCTTTTTATAGGACCCTCTCCTTTACCGCTATCTCCATTAAAGTCTCATAATGTATTCCTTCTCTCTATTCAGCTAGGTAGAGTGCATGCTTCCAATTCTTAGTCTCCCTGCTCCTGGGCACCACACACACCACTCACAGGTACTTAGACCCCAATTATAAATTTTATCTCATCAAGAACATGACCCCTGCTGGCGTGGTGGGGCACACCTGTAATCCCAGCACTCAGGAGGCTGAGGCAGGAGGATTGTTGTGAGTTCAAGACCAGCCTGGGCTACCAAGTGAGGTCAAGTCCAGCCTGAACTACATAGTAAGACCCTGTCTCAAAAAAACAAAAAGAAAAAAAAAAAAAAAAAGAACATGACCCCATGGGGCTGGGGTACCCCGCAGTGGTAGAGACACAAGGCCCTAGGCCCTGGGTTCAATCCAGTACTGAAGGAATAAAACAAAACAGAAGAAAAGGTATAGTGTGGTGGCAATCATCTATAGTCTCACTACTAAGGAAGCAGAGGCAAAACAATCGCTTGAGCAAGAGTTCAAGGCCAGCCTAGGCAATACAGCAGGACTTTGTCTCAAACAAAACAGCAACAAGAATGGGGTCCACATCTCTGGATGCAACACACTTGAAACATATGTGAAATGTTTGGTGTGATAGTACAGAACCCTCCAATGTGATATTCCAAAGACAACATAATTGTACTGGAATTTGTACCACACCTGCAAAAAGAACTCTGGTTTAGCCAATGTCTTCGGATGCCGGTGCCACCCTCTCTCAGCTCGGAGAAGACAAAGCCATTGCCTGACACTTATGGGGTACTCTTGGTTTGCAAATCACACTGCCCTCCTCACATACATCATGTCCCTTTGCAGCCTGAACACTGTCCTCTTCGGGTTCACGTAGGCAGTGACCCTGATTTCCCACAGTGCTGCTGGGACAGACTGAACACTCTTCAAGCTTAAGTAAGGAAATCAACCTTCAGAAGAACTGACAAAATTATCACACAGGTACAAAAAGGCTGAATCCAAGTTTTCTAGATTCAAGTGCCCATTCCTTTCCTAGAAGGCTAGCTGGCTTCTTGGTCTCATTATATATATAATTATGTGCTCATTACGTTTCCCCAACTTACACCACCAGAGAGGAGAAGCCCCCTAGTATACTCCCCATTTCAGCTCTTTAACTGATGTGGTCCCCCACACACTGCCACAACCCCACAGCAGGTCGTGCACAAATGCGTATGCAAGTGACTCAGAGGAGCTGTGTAGACTCCCCCCCACCCTGGCTGGCTATGTGACATCTGGCAGAACACCACCTCTCTGGGTTCTCCCCATTTTGGAGCCTGAGGAAGCAATACCTGTTAATTCCTACAGGTGTTTTTAGTCTTCTGAAAACTCTACGACAAGGACTAATCGAACTAGGAAGTTAGGAAAATGCAAAAGCAAGGAGCAGGAGATCCAAATCGGGACACAGAGGTAAGCGCAAGGAAATCAGGAGCAGCTCACGAAGCCCATCTCAGACACCTCCTCTACCCAAGTGACTTTCTCCTCATGGACAGCCTCAGGTCACCAAGACCTAGACTCACTAAAGGCAAGAGGAGGGAGGACACACGGAGGAGAAAGGAGTACCATCCGAGTCCCTCCCAAGCAGAGGCAAACCCTCACCCAGTGAGAAACTATCTAAGGAAGGCTCCTGCATGTGCCGGAGGGACAGTCACCTCACTCTCATTCTGCTCCAATTAGCTTCTAACGTCTGCACTGGAGATAACCAGCTGCACCCTCAGTCCCTACTCACCTCAGCCCCACAGTCGGTCCTCATGCAAATCTGACACGCTGGTCATTTTCTGCCACCATCTCCACATCCGTTGCTTCCCCGTGGCATTGGCTAATTCACTGTGCAAAGCAGCATTTATATATAGAAAGTTGCAACCACGCAGGTTAGCATTAAAATAGAGACTTGACGTTGCCGTGGCAACCAAACAAATTATATTCAAAATGAAAGAGAAGTATTCTGCAATCGGAAAAGCATGTCCGTGGCCTTCCAGTACAGCTGGGCCCTTTCTCCCTGAGGGCGGGAGGGACGGCCTCCAGAGGAGCGCTTGGGCCTGATGAATCTCCTCCTCCCCATGAAGTCACCCACTCTGGTTTCAGCCTTGGCCATCACCCCCAGCACATGCTCCTTCCTCAAGCCAGCTCTTGCCTGGGGTAAACCTGAGGCCGGAATACTTGCAGGACTGTGATGATCCTGACCAGGCCTATCCATCTGCAGTAGTACTATTCTTCAGGCACCATGGGGGAGCAGCCTGTGGCCCTACTGTAATTATGAAAGGTGACTCTGGAAATAAAGGTGGCCGTCTGCCACTTCCTGCCATAATCAAAAAGTCCAGAGGCCACCAGTCAGCTACTTCATTTCTCTAAGCTTAAAGCTTAAAATAAGTAAGAAAGGGAGTGGGAGAAGCAAACTAGCACCTTCCACCCCTACAATTCTAGGATATGCATCTTTCTCATAGTTCTCTAGGTACTTCTGAAGCCCCAGTGCAGCACAGAAGCTACTGGGTCCTAGACTCAGCACACGGAGCAACCCTCTGTCACTTTCACTCGGGACAATCAATACCAAGATGCCCACAGCCTCCAACCCAGAGGAGCTCTGGTCTTCAAAGGAGCCACCAAACAGGGTGTGGTGGTACGTCCCTGTAGTCCCAATACTCAGGAAACTGAGGCAGGAGGATTGCTGTGAGTTCAAGGACAGGCTGGGCTACATAATGCATTCAAGGACAGTCTGAACTACCTAGTGAGACCCTGTCTCAAAAACCAAAACAAACAAGCAAAAAAGAAACAAAGGAACCACCAACAGACTGGGAGCCTTGAAAACCCTCTAAGCCTTTCTCGGACTCATTTATACATTGTGAAATCAAGTGTGGTCTACAATGACTTAAGTGGGAAAAAACAACAATGACAATACCAAGTGCAGACAAAGAAGCAGGGTAAGTGCGACTCTCATTCATTGCTGGTAGAATGCTATATGGTCCAGCCACTCTGGGGAGCAGTGTAGCGATTTCCTATAATGCTAAACATGCACTTACCATATGACCTAACAATCCCATCTACAGGTATTTATCAAAGAGGGTCCACATGGGGATGGCATGACCTCAGGGGAACCCCAGCACTTCTTATTTGTCTTTTTTTTAACCAAGAGGCGAGCTCCATCCCACTCTCCTCTCCCCACCGTGATGTGCTACTTCGTTATAGGTCCCAAATCAACAGGTTCAACCAGCGATGGCCTGGGCTGCAACCTCCAAAACTGTGAGCCAAGACAAGCCTATAATTTTGGTAGTTGGTGGTCTCACTCAGGTATCTGGTACCAGTCACAGAGAATTGCCTAACAGAGCAGCTTTATTCACAGTAATCCCAAACTGAAAAGCACTCAAAATATGATCAGCAGGGAATGACTGGCAAACTGTGCAACATCTGTACCGTGGGGTACAAATCACCAATACAAAGGAACAGATACCGGTACCTGCAACCACTCAGAGCTCAAAAGCACTACATGTTGAGAACCAATCTCAAATAGTTAATAACATATCACTCCACTTACATGGCATTCTCAGAAAGACAACTAGGGATAGACAATGCACCAGTTCAAGTAGAGGAGAGTGTGACCACAAAGGAATAACATAAGGGATGTTTGCGGGGGTGAAGAAACTTCTGCGTCCCGGCTTCGGGCTTGGCTACATGAATCTACACATGTATCAAAATTCACAGAGAAGTACACCCCAAAATGTCAGGTTTATAGTATGACAACTGAAAACGTAAAACAGAAGTTACTTTCATTTCTGGGAGGAAAGTATTTCAGAAGATGCCACTCAGTTCCAACAAGGGATATTCATCCTGAGAACTATTTGTTATTAGTACTATTTTCTATCAGAAAGACCTTCTTCCTGTTCCAGACCAGTGTTGTCACAGTGTAGTTCTCATGACCTGGGTATTTGTGAAAGAGCCAGACCTCCTGACTCAGAAACCCTGGTGGCAGGACCTGTGCTTGCACTTTCCTTCCAGGTGAGGGATGGAATGTATGCTCAATTCTGCAGACTGTTGGCATCTGTACACCAGCTACAGCCAACTGGACCAGGCCATCATGAAATGTCCTAGCCTGTGTCCCTCTGGTATCAAAACACCATGGTCAGAGACCAGATCTTTCCTGCATCCCACTTGCTCACTGCCTCTTTCTTCTCCATATCTCTCTGCACACACACCTCCACCTCTGCCTTTAGCCTACTCCAATCATGGCAAGCTACTGCCCTGGAGGAAGACATCAAACACCACAGCATCCTTTTACCATCCTGAGGTCCTGAGGCAGCAACGGACATGGAGACACCTGGAACTAGGAGTACCTGTGACTCCTGCTAAGGACCAGAGGGAGCCCTTGACTGTCCAAAACTATCATGGGTCAGGGATATAGCTCAGTGGCACAAGTGCCTGCCTGGCAAGTGGAAGGTCCTGAGTTTGATTGCCAGTACCAAAAAAAAAAAAACTACCATGGGTTCTGCAAACTCCTCTCCCATCTGACCCAGCCTAGCGTTATAAACCAGAACCAAAACCAACTGCATCCGTCTGCTTCCCTCTCTCACCTCCCAGAGCAGTTCTCTAATCAAACACAAACCTCATGGTGTCCCCCAAACCCTGCAAGAGCACAACTTCCTACCTTCCCCAGAACAACAGCTTCAAAGACGCTGTGCGTGGTTGCTGGCTCCAACACCACACAGTAATGACGGAGTGCAAGAAAGAAATCAGAACCATATGGATTTCATATTGAGCAAAATAAACAGAATTACAGCATCTGGGTTGGGCCTAAGAAACTGAGGGGCTGTATGTCTGGCGCAGAGCCTGGGCTTGGTGGCTCCCAGCACAGGCTGGGCTCCCCAGGCCTCTCCTCTCCACCCAATTCCCACAAACAGTGCCAAGGGCACCCAGCCTGCTTCCTGTCCCTCCTCACTGAGGTCTCAGGTGGCAAACCTGCTGTGACTGACATTTTGGTGTTTTATTGAGTTTTTTTATATTCTCTTTTATGATGTGGTTGAAGACAGTTCAGCTTCTCTAGTTTCATCCAAAGAAGCACAAGCACTGACAGGAATACTGCACTGTTAATGACAGTGTGACAGTTTTAGGAGCCTCTAGGGAGAACGGAGGGGGGGCACTAGGGGAAGGGCAGCTGTGACACCCACCCTCTTCCCTGCCATGAGTTCCTTCCCCAAAGTGAACACCCACTCCTACCTCTTTCTCAGGCAGAACACAGGAGACTCCTCCCTTTCTAGGCACACAATACGGCATTCTGCATAGCCAGCAGTTCTGCATCAAGGGTGATTTTGTCCTCTCTGCCTCCCCCCCCCCTGGGACATCCCCCCAACAAAGGGGACATCTGGCAAAGTTTGGAGACATTTACTAGTCACAATAGGTATGGGAGAGGCTAGGTGGCTGGCTTGGAGCACACTTAGTGGTTCAGGAAAACATGTATTTATATCCTGTGTTTTGTAGTTCATAAATGGGTCTCTCTACGTTAAAATCAAGGTATTGGCAGGATTGTGCTCCTCCTGGAAGCTCCAGGAAAGAGTCAGTTCCCTTGTCTTCTCCAGTTTCTAGAGGCTGCCCACATGCCTTGGCTTCAGGCCCCTTCCTCTACCTTTGAAGCCGGTAATGAGAGGGGAGGTCCTCTTCACCCTTCCACCTCTGGTCTTCCCCCTTCCATCTCCCTTTTCTACTTATGTTGACTCTGGTGATTATATTGGGGCCATCTGACTAATACAGAGTAATTTCCCCATCTCAAGGTTAGCTGATTTGCATCTTTAATCCCATTTGCAACCTTAATTCTCCTTTGCATGTTAACTCAAAACTCAGATTCCAAAGTTTAGGACGTGGTCATCCTTTTCTGTACAGGTAGGGGTGCGTTTCATTAGGGGGCCTGCCATTGGGGACTACTGGCATCTAGTGAGTAAAGGCCAGTGAACCTGCTAAATGTCCTTTAATCCAGGGGTCCCCTGGACCACAAGAATGATCCAGCCCCAAATGTCCCTAACAAGGCTGAGAAGCTCAGGGATAACCTAACAGTGACAGGGTCTTGATTGGTTCCTAGTGGCCCTGATTCAAGTCCATTTCTGCAGAGAGGTCACTGTTAGGATGTGAAGAAATCACAGAGAAGATCTACCCCCCAAAAGAGGAGTGTTTACCATTCTGTTCAGTATTTTAAAGTGAGTTCTATGGCTTATCAGGATACCATTTGATTCTGTACTGACACAGAAAATCTAACACTTTAAGAATGTACAAAATGCATCTTGCCTCTAGGAGCCAGATGGACACAGTGGACATAGATCATTTAAATCTCTCTCTGTGAATAACTTCAAATAGCAGAGCTAATTCTGCCTTACTGGTAGGTTGCTTTTTGGTTCACAAAACTGCTGAAATAGTCGGGTAGAGCTACTCACGTCCCCATTCCCTCTAATCCTTTCTTCTCTCCCCCAGTAGTGCTCAGCTACCAGTAGCTAATGCTAATTCCTAAAACTACCATAGACCTCAGTCCCCTCCCAAATGCCCTCTGGCCTCCAGGATCCTGCGGGTAACTGGGGAGTCCTCTACACTGTGGATAAGGCCTAGGATCACTAGGGCAGCCCAAGGAAGGGCAGGGGTGCTCAAGAGGTGGGCCGCCCTGTGCAAACATCAAAGGGATACCCAGAAAGGACATTTTCCCTGGAAAAGGCAAACCCTGCCTCTGCTGCACACACCCACATACTGGCTGGGTTTCCCAGAGCAGGTAAAAAAGGGGCAGCAGAAGGTTACTTTATGTTAGTTTCATGGGATTTCCCCCAAAGGAAGAGCAGGCTGGGTCTACTAAAGCTACTTCCTTGTCATTCTGATGAAAGGAAAATCTGCTTCCTCCCACCTCTGTATCGGGCAGAGGCGTGCTGGCACCTGGTACTGGTGCGTGTGTGTGCATGTGTATGTATGTGGGTATGTGTAGGCATAAGCACTCATCTGTGGGCAGATACGCCCATGCCCTACTCTCCAGAAGCCCCTTCAATTGCACCCTCTCCACTCAGCACAACAAAACCCTTATTTGACTTCTCAGTAACAATTACCCAGCATTTCTGCCAAAGCCACCACGTCTGTTCCAGAGCATGAAACTGATGGCTCTAGGAAGCCCTGACAGTACAGAAGATACTTTAGGACCCAGGACAGCCTATGCAAAGGCATCTGCTGTACAGAGTATGAGATATTTGTACATTCATCCAACAAATGCCTGCTGTGTGTCTGTTATGTAGTGGACACCCCTGTGGGCCCTGACACCTCAGTGATAAGACAGAAGGGCCCTCCCACAAGGAACTTAAAATCAGTGGAAGAGGTTTATAACATCCTGTTCTGAATATTTATATTACTTCATTTAATATTCACATCAAGCCCAAACCATCCAGTTTCCATGATTATGCACATCTTGCAGAGAAGGAAACCAGGGCCCAAGTAGTTCAACAGCATACCCGAGGGTGTATGTGCACTTGCAGCTAGAAACAGCAGCATTGGGATGAGAATCGGGTGGTCCTGAGGCTCTGTCAAGGTGAGGATCCTGTCCAAGGTCATGCTGCTAGCAAGACACCACACTGAAGGCTGAACCTTGCCTGTCTGGCTCTGGAAATCTTGGTCACATCTACTCCTACCTGGTCACTGTGGCAGCTTCCAGATCACCATTTAACACAGCCCAATTACTGGTCATGGTCCTTGGTCAAATGCCTCGTTCCACACTCCCAGGCTTGCAAGAGGTGGTAAAGGATCAAGGGGTGTAATTTTTCCATCCAGCTGCAGCAGTTCCTTTGTTGCCTCATTGCCCTCCGTGAGTAACCTCCCCGGAAAGACCATTGCCAAAGAGAGCCCCATGGCAGCAGGACGGCTCTTCCCCACTTCCCTTTCCCATTTCCCAACACAGCCCTCCCTATACTATCATTAGTCATGCAAACACCAACAGAAATGCAAAGATGCTTTGATCATGGGATTTTCAGATGCAAGGCCCCAGTGACAGTGGCAGCCACTACTGTTGGAGCTTTTCAGCTCTATCTCTCAATCTCCCACTTCCTGGAACTTTCTAGACTAGCTTCTTTGCTATGTACATGGATTTCATCCTTGGAGTTCCTATGTCAGAGACAGGGGTGGGGGCTGAGGGGTTTGCTCTCAGCGAGACTATGCATTTCTAAGCATACCTGTGTGACCCATCTGGTAGCCTACAAAACACTGTGACCTGTAAAGGCAACTTGCCAGTTTCTGCAAGCACTGGGTTAGAAGCTACCTGAGGCACCCATATGCAGTACCTGCCTGCCCACAAGCATGCATACCTCTGCAAGCGGGACTGACCTGGGTTTTCTTTGGAAACCACCTTTTCCCATTCTCATTGCTTATGGTTTGTGTGTTGAGTGGCTCCAGCCTGGCCAATAAGCATTCCCATCCTCCTGACCACAGTACTAGTTCAAGGATAAGCATAGGATCCAAGTCCGTCATCTGGGGCTGCATCCCTGGATTCTGGCTGGAATTGTTAGGAAAAAGGGGTATAATGTCATGAAAAGCAATCCTGAAGCTGCTGATGGTCACTTGGATGGATGCTCATAAGAAACCTCACTGAGAACAGAGCCAATACAAAAATCAAAAACAAAAAACAGGGTGGTGAGGGGAGGAGGGAAGCAGGGACAGAAACATCAGACTGTGCTGTCGTTGCCTAAGCCTCGCTTGAACCATGCTTGAAGCTGAACTTACTGGGGGTGTTTCAGTTACACCAATCCACAAACTACTTTTTCTTCTGAGGCCGATTTGAACAGGATTTCTGTAACATATAATAGAAAGCATTCTGGCTAGTCATCTCTCATTAAGGGCCAAGGTATTATTATATAAATAGCAACACTCAAAGCCGAACCAACACAAAATTGAAAAAACACAAGGTAGGCAAATTTAGAGATTTAGCTTTTTTCTTCAGTCTGCTCTTGTGGGTAAGTGCCTCTCTCAAGGATGTTTGCATTTCTAAATCCCCTCCTTTGGCCACTATAACAAATTACTACACACTTGCTTAATTGGTGGCTTAAAGCAACAGAAACGTATCCTCCTATGGTTCTGAAAGCCAAAAGCCTGAGATTAGGATCATAAACTGAAATCAAGGTTATGGGCAGGGCCATGCTCCTTCCAGAGGTTCTGGGGCAGAATTCAGTCCTTGCCTCTTCCACCTCCTGGTGGCTGCCAGCATTCTTTGGCTTGTGGCTGCACTGCTCTCATCTCTGTCTCCCTGGTCTGACTCATTTTCTCTGTGGAGTCAGATCTCCCTTAGCTTCCTTCTACTAAGGACATGGCGGTTGCATTTAGGGTTTACTGGGACAATCCAAGGTAATCTCCTCATTTCAAGCTCCTTTATATCTGCAAAGATCCTTTTTCCAGATAAAATAACCTTCTCGGTTCTGGGGATTAGAACATGGGCATATTTTTAAAAGTCATTGCCAGATGTTCTCCGATTGGGCTGAGTCAGACCATCATCAGCATGTAGAAGAGATGTATCATGAACACACTGGGCTGTGACCACAGCCGAAGGTCATAAGTGCTATATGGAAGTGCTTTGTCAGAATGTGCACAGAGCAGGAGCCGCTCTAGAGGAAGGTGGTGATCAAAACTTGACTGGGTGTCCTCTGTGGTCCGTACACCGGGCTCAGGAAATAAAGTAATAGATGGGGTTTCCCAAAGTATAGAAAATTGGGGCTCCCCATAATGTTTGCACCATCAAGATGTACCTCAAGATGATGTGAGTAGCCTCAGAGGTTCATTTTTAATAACTCCTTACTTCAAGATCTGTTATGAAAAAAAAGCAACTATAGCACATAAAGCTTGCAACATTACTGTCATTAAGGATAACACCAAGATGACCATGATCTGCTTTGACTGGCTCCTCGAGCTCACTGAGTTCTGGAGTCACTAAATTCAGTTCACCAAGTCCCCACAAAGCAGTGGTAAAGACAATGAACTTGGGATCCAGACTGTCTGGGTTCAAATCCACCCTTGGGCTACTCACTTGATCTCTCTGGATCATGTCTGGAATAGATAACTCCAAAGAAAATGAAAATGACAACATCTTATTAACACTTTTGGCAAAAATTAAATGAACTAATATACACAAGGCATTTAAAATTGGTCTGCTATTGCTTGCATGGATGACAAGCCATAGCTTCTCTCCCAACTCCCCATTCTACTACCATATTTAATAGAAGGTTCTGATGAAATCAGGAGGCATTAAGCCTCCAGCCCGTATCAGCTGAGTCTCCTCTACCTCCAATTTTATTTCAGCTCCCTTCACTCTTCCAGGAAGCCAAATAAGGGCCCTGCTTGTTTGTGTTTAGCGTGGTGCTACCTCCCATCACCCTACCAGTGGGAGGGGCGTCCAGTTGGAAAATCAATCGGACCAGGGGCTGAAAACCTTCCTGGTGACCTGCACAGAATAACCAGGCCACTGCACCCCCAGCCTCCAGCCAGAAAGCCCGCACATATTTTTAGTGTTGCTGTCATAGCGGGAAGTTCTTTGAAAAGAGCCCAGATGCACTGCACACCCTGCTGACCTTGGCTGAGGGTGGGAAGGGGTAGAGATCATAAACCATCTCCCAGAAGGCTGACTAGAGATTCAGCTTGAAAGTGCATCCCACGGCTGAGTCAGAGCCCTCAGAGGGACACTGATATCAACATTCCTTAATTGTGACACTGACCACCAAGGTTTGGTCACTGTTACATGTTGCAAAGAACCAGGTGGTGCCTCTGACATTACCCGTGTCAAAGCTATGGTCTTCACCCCGGTTCCCTTTACAATCACTAATTTGGAGTTGTGCTCGCTCCTTCATAGATTTACAAGTCAGAGTTGAGACTGAAAGTATCCATTAAAAAACACCAACACTTCCTCCCAAACCTTTTAAACCGCTTTATAAAAAGCATGGTGATCTCACACCAGCACCCCAAAGAAAAGTAACCTCCTGTAGGCTCTGGATAGGCCAGCTCTTCCCAGGAGCAGCCTCAACCCCACTGTGCCCTTGCTTCTGTCTAGGTGACTGTTAGCTGACAGAGCTCTGTTCTCCTTGGAGAAAAGCTATGTTGGAGGTCCCCAAGATCACCCTGAGCTGTGATGACTCACTAGAAAGACTCACAGAATTCAGCATGTACCTGTTCTCCCGGTTAAGATTTATTTCAGCAAGAAGATTCAAAGCAAAATCAATACAGGGACAGTGAACCTAAGGCAAAATCCTGAGTAAACCAGGCATAAGTTCCAAATATTAATATACTCAGCTGTGACCATAACCTAAAGGCCATAAGTGCCAGAGTCTTCTCTCAGTGGAGTCATACAAAATATGCTTAATTCCTCCCAGCATGAGTCATGACAGCCTGTGCAAAATGTTGTCAGCCAAGCTCACGTCCAGGGATTTTACTAGTCGCTGGTCATGTAGTTATCGCCTGCTTAGCAGACCCAAACTGCAGGCTCCCAGCAGAGAGCACATTGTGTGTAAGAACGGTTTAGAGAAGAGTCACCCTAGCTGGGCAGGGGGAACATGCCTATAATCCCAGCTCCTGGAAGCTTCAGACAGGAGGATGAAGGTTCAAGGCCAGCCTGGGCTACTCTGCCAGTTCAAAGCTAGTGGGACTACACAGTGAAATACTGTCTCAAGAATAAATTTAAAAAATAAAGAGCCACCCTTATCGTTTAGGGAATAGTGGGAAGCTCCTAAATCTAACTTCCCAGACACAAGCTGTGTGCCACACTGCAAGCAGGACTTTCCAAGGAGAGCAGGATCCAGCCTGCTGTGGAAACTCTTCCCATGCACTGGCCGTAGAAGTCTCAGTAGAAAGCACAGTCCCTACTCGCTGGCCCTGCCAGCAGGAGAATCCTGACACCACATCTAGACGAATGCTTGTGCTGACAGCGCACTTACTTCTTTACCAAGCTTCCTGTTCTGCAGTTGGTTTGTGCTGTTAGCCCAGAAACACTGGCCTCTGAGTTCAACATTCCACTTCAGACAATGATAACCACCACAACTATGACTCTGCCAGGCACTGGGCCAAGCACTTGACGCCCAAGAAGCTCATTTAATATTAATATTAATGTTTTATGATGGAGTCAACCACAGCTTAAAGACATGAGATGACTTGTCCAAGATCACATTGTAATGGATTTGAACTCTGGTCCATCTGACCCTACAGTCAAATAGTTTCAACCCCCATATTCTGTGAGGCATGGGAGTCTGTCTTTCACTGATGACATAATTACCATTTTCAGCAGAATCTCATACTACTTTTCTCTTATTTACTAATATTTTTAGTTGACTTGATTTTTTTCTTTTAGAAATGATTGAAAAGAAAATTTTATGTTCATTTCCAAATAGAGAACTAGTAATATTTGCCATAAATCTACAGCAATCACAAAAATAAACACAATGAGAATATTCAAACCAGCCAGGCTTAGTGGAGCACAGTTGTAATCCTAGCACATGGGAGGCTGAGGCAGGAGGATTGTTGTGAGTTTGAGACCAGCCTGGGTTACAAAGCTCAAGAGCAGCCTGAACTGCAGACCGAGACCCTGTCTCAAAAAGACAAAAAAAAAAAAAATTCAAACCTAGCTGGACTCTGCTGAGTTTCTCTCTTACTCAGCCCTACCTGGAGCTTTTTCCCCATCATAACCATAAGCACGGAAAGAAATACAAAAGGAATACCCTTCTCTTCACATTACTCAATGGTACGGAACGTCGTGCTCACTGACCACTTGTTAGCTTTCTGTCACTGTGACACAATACCAGAGATAATCAACTTAAAAGGAGGGAAGGTTTACTTTGGCTCATCGTCTCACAGCTTTGACTCCATGGCCATTTGGCCCTGTTGCTGCGGTCCTCTGATAACACAGTACATCACAGCAGGAATAAGTTGCACAGGAAACTGCTCACAGCCCGTGGTGACTGAGAAGGCAACAAGACACACAGGAAGGGTCCAGCACCCCAATATCCCCTTTCAGGGCACACCTTCTGGGACCTGCCTCCCTCCACTGGGCCCCAAGTCCTGAAGGCCCCACCACTTCCCAAGAGCACCACAAGCCAGCGAATGAGCCTTCCATGCCCAGGCCTGTGGGGCAGCATTCCAGATTTAAGCCATGGCAGCCATCTGAATCCATCAACACTTTTGGGGAACACCGTGCAGCATCAGAGGCGTTCCTCAGTCCGCCCTGTCTGGCTCTCTAGTGCTGTCAGGGACGCCTGCATCCCTAGATACTGCATTATTCTGTATGACCCCCCTCCCCCCCATCCTGGGACTCTTCTGATTCCTCCCTGCCCCATTCATTTTCCTTTCCTCTCCAGCTTTGGGGACCTAGAAACCCCAAGAATCCTGCCACACCCATTGCCATCCCCCATCAGCTGCCCCAACCTCCTCCCCTACCACGCCCAGCCTGGCTTGCTGCTCTCTGTAACTCCTGCTTCCATGGGCTCTCTTCAGCTTGCCAGGCCACTGGCCAGGCCTGCAGCGAGGAAATAACTAGCAAAAATGTCATCTCCCTGCCTTGTGCTAAAGTTAAGAGGAGCCTAGGGAGAGAGGGTCAGAAGCAGAATGTGTACACCATCATCTAGGGCAGCGATGGTGAACCTTTTAGAGATGTCAATGATGTACACAGCCCACTGCAGCACGCATGCCATGAGTTCACCACCACTTATTTAGGGGATGGGGTGGAGGTGGGGGAATATCATATAGGGGTCACAGGTGGGGCGTGGGATATAGCAAGCACAAAGCCCTGGATTTAATGCCCAGAACCACAGGAAGGAAGGAAGGAAGGAGCAAAGGGAAAACAAATCCTACACACAGAAGTCAGAAATGTACTATTTCTCTAAATACCAAAGATGAAATCTAGAGTCTTCCTTCTGTAGCCAACCCAACCCCCACACCATTCTCTGGCCTGACAATGGAAACGCCTGCCAGCTGCACCATAGGCTCTAGGGAGTCACCTCACCAGGCCAGCGGGCTCTACCCGGAAGCACGTGGTGGGGTATTCTCAGCTAGCAGGCCAGTGGACACCTAAGCACTTCAAGCAGAGCAGGCCAGAGGGGTGACCACGAGCTTGAGCTCATGAGCCACAGAGATTGGGATTTGATTCCTGGCTCCATCCTCTCAGGCAAGTGACTTTCCACACCTAAGAAATGGGACCAAACATAACGCATCCCGGGCCGCGGATGCAACTCAGTGGCACAGCGCCCGCCTGGTAAGCGCGAGGTCCTGAGTTCGATTCCTGGTACCAAAGAAAAGCATCCCACATAGGGTTATTGTAGGATACAGTGATTTACAGTCAGAGTCTGTGCTTAGTTAACATTATTTTTATAGAACTGAGCTAGAAGTCTGGGGCCAAGAACAAGAAATAGGCCAGAGGTGTGTATAGGTTCCCCACATTTCAGGCGCCGGCCAGCCACACAGGGCCCCATCCAATCAAAGTTAGTTGGGGTCAGCTGGGTGAGGGAATTCCCCTGCGGACCACAGGTTACAAACAGGACCATGGGACAAATCCTGCTCCCTTGCTTTGCCCAGCCTGCAGACAGTTCAAAAAATATCTGAATTAGTTGCCCATGTATAAAAACCTAGAAAGTTCCTGTGGAAAGCATAAAGATTTCAATCATCTCTTAAAAAAGCAGGAAGACCACACTGAAGTTGCTATGCATGAAAGAAAAGGAAAATGTTGCCCGTTTCCCTGCCGTTCTGTACTGTGGGGCTGTCTGCGGAGCCACCTAGACGCTTAGAGATGTCCTGCTGCTTGGGAGGGCCCCACTAAGCTAAGACTTTTGGAGAGAAGGGAGACGGACCACTTTGAAAGCCTAAAGGGTGACACTAATGTGCAGTCAACGGAGCAGCTGTGATGGCTCCTTGCCAGGCCACTCCTGCCTCAGTTAGCACTGTCACCTGCCCGGCCCGCGTGCCACCTGGCTCAACTACTTATTTAGTTGAGGCTCAGGGATTAGGAAAATCTGGGTCACCAGGACACAAAGCTAGCACGCTGACCCCTGCCTTAGTCACAGAGTATCCCACAGTATCTGTGCCGGGGAACTGGCTTGGTATCCCGTCCCCCCACCTGCCCTTTCCCCAAGGCTGCGCTAACCCTACTATGCCCAGATGCCATCCAGGTTTACACTTGCCTGCTGTGTCAGAGGTTCTTTTGGCTTTAGATATACTTTGTGTAAAACCCTGGAGCCAAACCACTGCTTCAGAAGTCCCAGGTTCCATCATTTCTGGAAAGAATGACCTTTCCGTCTACAAGCCTTCCCTGTTCCCCAGGGGACAATATGAACATAAGGTAAAAGTAGGAGGCCCAGTGTGGTAGTATACACCTATAGCTCCAGCCAGTTCAGAGGCAGAGGCAGAGGATCACAAGCTCAAGGCCATCTTGGGTAATTTAATGAGGCCTTGTCTCAAAATAAAAATTTTTAAAGGACTGGAAATATAGCTTAGTTGTAGAGCTTTTGCCTAACATGTAAGAGGCCTTGGGTTCAACCTCCAAATCTCCAGTACTGAAAATAAAATGAGAGAGAGAGGGAGAGGGAGATAGAGGGGAAAGGGAGGGGGAAGAGAGAGGGAGGGGAGGTGGAGAGAGGGAGGGGAGGGGAGGACCCCCGCTAATTCTGTTTCTGAGATGTGACAGGCAAAAGGGCCAGGGTGAGTGAGGCTCCAGTGCCTGCAGAAGTCTAGCCCCAGGATTGATATGCTAGTGATTTACCTGCAACTGGTGGTATTTCCTATTGGCTGGTTTGTATCATTTCTTTAAAAACAAGGAACTAAAGAGGGAGAAGCATGTGCTGGCCCACATCGCCATGCCCAGGACACAGAGCTGCCCTTGTCTCCACAAAGGCAGGCAGCTGATACAGACAGAAGAGGTGGCCCTCTTGTCTGGGGACCAGAGTGACAGCCAGGTGAAGGCTAGCCAGAACAAAACAAGGAAATAGGATTTTGATGGCACAGATAAAATCTGGTGGGGGCCAAAGCACAGTGACAAGTGATATGTGAATCACAGAGACAGGGGCTTCCCAGGATGCAACATGTCCCAACAGGCCACATGGCTCAGTCTGAGAACAGGAAAATACGGAAGAGCGTGATCAGTGCACAGGCACCTGCGTGAGCTAATTCTACCCCTGGGGCTCTGGGCAGAGCTGCAGAGAGCCCCGTTTCATGATGTGGTTTGATGGTAGACGGCGTCCCTCCCTGGCCGGTGCAGGGTTGGACCCCATCCTACACAGAACAAGCCCAGAAGTCAGAAAAGTTTTCTTCTGAACTTAAGTCTCCATGTTGTCCCTAAGCACCACCTGAGGAGAGTCTCAGTGTAGGTGACAGCCTGTATCTCCATAAAGCACGGTCCTTAGTTATGATCAGTTCTGAGCTCGTTGCAAACCTAAAACCCAGACCTCCTCCAAAAGATTCTGCATTCTAACAAGAGCCCTGGGGCACACAGTCATGTTTGAGAAGCACCAACTTCAAGCAAGCTGAAGGATTTCAAGGCAGGTTCAGCTGAACGTCACAATGGCCTTTTTTTCCCAGTTGAATTCAAGACTGCACCTGCTTCACCAATTCCCTAATTCACTGATCAACCAAGGCAATCTCTGATTCAAATGCTCCCTGTAGCAGCTGAGCCTGGCAAAGTCATGTTTTAGAAATTACTTGTTCATCTGTTAACTTATTGGTTACCATGCTTTTTCAAATATGTACTGGGCACCCAAGATGTGTCAAGCACTGAGGATATGCAGATACACAACACAGGCTGGTCCCAGGAGGAGTTTGCCTTCCGGTAAAAGAGAAAGACAGTAAGTGGGCAGTCATCCGGGGAAGAGACGGATGTGTGTGGCCTATGGAATGAGAAAAAAAGGGGGTGCTGAGAGCAAGAGGAACGCAGCAAAGCTACCCTAGAGGGATGCTGCCAAATGCTTGTCCTAAGGACAGGCTTTCTGAATATTAAGTTCTTCTCTTCACATTTCCTGCTTCCTCTTGTCTCGCTTCTACTGGATTGATTGCATTTCATTATTGCAAACTTGGCTTCTCTGACAAATTTGGCATTTATAGAGTCCACTTATAGTACTGAGGGGGTTACACTGACATTTTTAACATGACCACTTGACTTCAAGCATAAAGTTAATCAATAGCTCTTTTCTCCTTCTAAATATTACAAAATCCCAGAACCCTGGACTTTTGATTGCCTCACTCCACCTTCTAGGTGTCAGTAGCATGAATCAGCCAAACACGCTGTTTTTCTGTAAGTCCTAGAACTGCCTGGTTATTTGTTATTTCCTGTTACTAACAGCAATATTTTTCCAGAGAAGTAAAAACTTCCAAATTGACCTAAGAGGAAATAGAAAACCTGCAGAGATCTATAATCAATAAAGGAATTGACCCAGCAGTCAACAGTCTACCTTAAAAAACCTGTAATTGCTCTATGTGGTTTTGCAAGTCTTCTAAAATCTTTAAGCCCTTGAATGTTCTCCTCCAGAATTTGAGAGAAAAACACTCAGTCCCTTTGATAATACCTGATAGCAACCTCAAAGAAAAACAGCAAAAGAAAGAAATTTACAAGTCTGCCTTCTAACCTCACTGAGGGCATAAGTGTAAAACTTCCAAACAAACATTAGCAAATCCTGGGGCACAGAGAAGTTAAAACATTGGAAAACTCATTAATTATACCTAACACTTTTATTCAAGGAAAGAAGAACAGGTGGTCCTTTTTTCTGAAGGTACTATAAACATTTGACAAAACTCAGCATCCAAGTGTGATTAAAACTCTGCAAATCACAACTAGAATGGAATTTTCTTAGTCTCATAAATTGTAGCTAAATAAACTTCATATTTAATAGAAAACACTGGAAGTTTTTCTGCTAAAGTCAGGAATAAGAAAAGGCTACTTATTATTGCTGCTACTTCTAAATACTATACTGATGATTCCACCATAAAAACGAATAAAAAAAGAGCTAGGCATAGTAGTTTATGCCTGTAATCCCAGCACCCAAGAGGCTGAGGCAGGAGGATCATTGTGAATTTAAGACCAACCTGGGCCACAAAGTGTGTTAGACCAGCCTAAACTGCATAGTGAGACTCTGTCTCAAAAAGACAAAAAAAAAAAAAAAAAAAAAAAAAAAAAAAAAAAAAAAAAAAAAAAAAAAAAAAAAAAAAAAAAAAAAAAAAAAAAGGAAATAAAAAAATAAGGATTGCCAAGGGAAAATTGCTGACATATAATCATCCATCCCTCAAATCGAAGAAATACAGCCAACTACCAGAACTAATAAGACAGTTCAAGATCTGTTTTTAAAACTAACAGTATTCTTATAAGTTAGCAATAATGAGAACTATAATAAATCCCTATGCTTAAACTGGCTGATTGAAAACAGATTATTTCTGTCCTGATCTCCAGAAACAAAATTTAAAATGACTAGAAAAAAATTCAGTACAAAGCTACAAAGAGAAAAAAAATAAGAAGAGCTGACAACAAATGAGACACAACAACAATATTACAAACAATAGAATGACTTAGCACAGAGAAGAAAGCTATACACTGCATTGTTTATCCATGGATCCCCGGCTTGTTTCTAAAGTGATTTCCCTTTTCCCAGTAGCAAGAAACATTAGGTTCATTCACAAGGCAAACAAGCCTAAAGTTCCCAGATCCAGGAACACCTGGGAGACATGTCCAGTTGAAAATAGGCAATTAGGTAAATGTGTAAACACCACAGGTTAAGATGAGACCCACTTTCTCTTCAGGACTCTACTGGAGAGTACGCACCAATAAAACAAGGGGGTAAACCAAGAAAGATGTCAGACCGAAGAAATGGTCAAAAAGCAGAAGGGAAGTAAAGGGAAGTAATAAGATGGAAGATGAGAGTGAAGGAAGATCTCAAGATGGTAACTATTCACTGGCCCAACCACACCAGAACAAACAGATTCTTCCATCACAGTGACAAAACCCAGACCTGATGGATTGCATCATTAACAGGGCTGGGGATATAGTTCAGCGGCACCAGTGTCTGCCCGGCAAGCACAAGGTCCTGAGTTTGATTCCTAGTAGCAAAAAAAAAGAAAGAAAGAAAGAAAGAAAGAAAGAAAGAAAGAAAGAAAGAAAGAAAGAAAGAAAGAAAGAAAGAAAGAAAAAAACAGACTGCATCATTAAAAGGTCTAACAATGTCTGTGGAAGAAGAATCTGTTCAAGATTCCCGAGCACGCTGCATCAGGGAAGAGCCTGGCAGTGCACGGGGGCAACCCTGCAGACTTGACTGGACCTCCAAAAGCCTTGAGGGCTTGTCAGTGGGGTGTTGATCATAGTGTGCCTGGGTCCCTGTCTACATGCTGTCGCTGAGGTTGGATGCTTTTCCATCTAGCGCCATAGTAATTTGTGTGCACTCTTATTTGTTGCAGCATAATTTGAAGCAGCCATGTGTCTTTCCAATGTGAGAGCCCGAGGGAATGAATAAAACCAAAAAGTACCTTTATTATCAGAGGGAAGATGACTGATTAGGTGGGAGAACAATAGAGATGAGGGTGGAGAAAATTGTTTGACTAATCGTATGTGCCTTTATTTGTATAACTCAGTAACAAATGCGAAGATAACACTATGTAATACAGCATCCATTGTTAATTCCCTACGATCTTCTCTATAATTTTGTATTTCCTTTATTATTTTTGTGTTATTCTGGTTTATGTCTGTTTGGTTGTCGATATGGTTCCATTCTTTTGTATTTAAAATAAAATTTAAAAAAAGAATCTGCTCAAGGGTTAGGGGAAAAAATAAAAAAATAAAAACAATTACTTTTGTTGTTGTTATTCACCAAAAAAGCAGAGACCACTAAGTACCCCAGCTATAATTTACATCGGCATAATAAACACCAGGTTCTGATATCACTAAACACCATGGCACAGCTGTTTAGAGCAGGGGAAAGGAGTTTTGTATGCAGGACAGGTAAAGTAAAAGAGCCAGTACCACTTTTTGTAATGAGAAGCTCCATATACAATGTGTACAACTGGTAAGCAGTGCGACATAAAACAACAGCATAAATATTTAGAAAAACGTATATAAAGCTTCAGAGTTACAAAATGTGGCCTCTGAGGAAAACAGAAGCATTGCTTTAAAATTTTTTTACTACTTTGATAAAATAAACAACTAGTTTAACAAAATAATTTTAAATCTGCCATTCACAATAGCAATACAACTATATTAGGTGTGAGCAAACGTAAGAGCACAAGATTTGTACAAAGACAATTATGAAATGGGATTAAGATATATTAAAGAAAGCCTAAATGGGCAGATGCAACTTGTTTCTAAATGGGAAGATCCGTATTACCGAGGAGCCTTTTTTTCCCATTTAATCTCAAAATATAATGCCATTTCAACAGAAACCACAAGAGTTATCCATAGAACTCAAGGAGCTGATTCTAGAATTCACAGGAAAGAGTGAAAGTCCAACACTATTCAAGGCCATTTTCAAGAACAAGTTGTCCCCTTAGATAGTACAACTTATAAAGTTATCAAAACTAAAATAGTGAGTAATGGAGAGCCAGGGCAATAAAATATAAGAGCAAGCCCAGGAACAGATAGCACCTTTATGGAAATATATAGCAAATGTGGCTACCGAAGAGGTGAGCAGGGGCTGGGAATGTAACTCGGTGGCAGACCACTTACGTGGCAAGCTCAGGGCCCTGAGATCAAGCCACAAAACTAATCCTGCCCCCCAGTGCAGTGAAGAAAGGATAAATTTAAAAATGGAATAAAAAGCTATTCAATTAGAAAAAGAACACAGTTGAATTCCTATCTTATGACAAATAACAAGTGAAATTACAGATAAATCAAAGACTAACTGTATAGTCAAAATTTTAAAAGCTTAAAAAAAATTTTGTCAGAACATCATATGACCTGGGGACAAGACAAAAGTTCTTAAGACCAAAAAAGCAAAATCCATGAACTTGTAAATTAGATTAGATTACAATGTTGAACTTCTTGTAAGACAAGATATATTGGTTAAAAAAACAATAAAAAGGTGAAACAACGATTGAAAGACGGCGCGACAGAAAAAGGAGCAGTGTAGGCACAGGAAGCTCACGAGAGTGGAAATCCAAATGGCAAATAAACATGAAAACACGCAACCTCAGCAGCCACGACAGCAGTGCAAATGAAATTTAAATCCAAGGTGCAATACTTCATTCAAATGGCAAAAGTAAGAAGGCGGATGTGTTTGGCAAGGCAAATGGAAATTCTTATACTCTGTGGGTGGCGGTATGTATTTGCAAACCCTCTCTAAAACAATTTGGCACTATTTAGGAAAGTCCAGATGTGTGTGCTCAGGCTGGGATATTCTCCTTCTAGGTATGTAGCCCCTGAGGAATATACACACACCTCTACAAGGAGAGACACAAAGGATAAACACTGCAACACCCACTGGTGGGGCAAATGCGGCATGTGCACATACTAAAGGACAATCCGACAGTTGAAATGAAGTGGTTCTACATGCGCCCATATTGATAAAGTTCAAAAACATAGTTTGGCCAAAAAAAGCAAATTACAAAAGGATAAATATATTATGGCACATTTTATGTAACTTTCAAAACACAAAACATTGCTTAATACTATTTTGGATATCTACATGCTAATAAAACTTCCAAACACTCATGGAAAATACATATTAACCACAGAACAGTGATTACCTCCAGGGAGAGAACAGGAAAAAGAATTGGAAGAACACACAAGGATTTTTAATACCAAGCAACGTATTTTTTTTAACTGATATTTGGCAAATATTAACCTAGAGAATGGTGATAAGAATGGTGAATCTAGAGATGGTGATAAGCACAGGAAAAATGCTCAATACCGTCAATCTTCAGGAAAATATATGAGAAAAGCACAATGAGAAACTACTTCATACACAACAGAATCACAAACTCTTTTTTAAATGTTGGCAACAGTACGAACAACTGGGAGCTCACACTGTGATCATTAATTCTGATATGTCAACTTGATGTGAGTGAGAACCGCCTAGCAGATTAGTGTCTGTGGATGACTGACATGTTGGCCACATACTCAGGCATAAAAACTCACCCCACATGGGGGTGGCACCAACCACTAGGTCTAGAGCCTGGACAGAATACAAAAGGAAAGAAGGAAGCCTGTCCTTTCCTTTTCTGCAAGAGCTACGGTCTTTGCCATTGCCTTTGGGTATTTGTCTCTAGTTCCTTCAGCCTTCCAATGCAGACCCTTTGGCTTTCTGATGTGGACTCATACTGGACTCTGCAGTGAGCTCCAGACCATTGACTTTTGTTGGATGATCCAGCTCTGTATCATACAGGCGACCCACTGGTATGCTACCATCCCTGATTCTGCCGGTGGCTAGTGTAAGCCCACCTAGTAAACCCTTCACATAAGTAATTTTATATATATATTCTTTTTGCTATTCCCTAAACAATACAGTCTGAGGACCATTTACATAGACTATACATTGTATTAGGTATTATAATTAATCTAGAGATGACAAAGTATAGCAAAGAATGTATGTAGTTTCTATACAAATGCTATCCTTTTTCAGCTAAGGAACTCAGCACTCTCGGTTTTGTGTGGAACCAATCACCTGTGGATACTAAAGAGAGACTGCACTGACCGGAGTGGTGGGTACCTATTTATATATTTGTGCCTTAAATGTGTTCCTCTAGCGAACCCAAGCACATATACATTGCTAGTTGTGATGAGTAAATCAAAGCAACCACTTGGGAAAATAATTTTTACCATTTCTTATAAAGTTATATGTACGTGCCATGTGATCAAGCAATTTCCTCTCTAAATATTTATGCCAGAAAAAAATGAAAACATACCCAAAAGCCTTGTACATAAATGTTCACAGCATATTTATTCACAATAGCTAAAACCTGGAAACAACCCAAATGCCCATCTGTTGGCAAATGCCTAAATACATTGTAGTAAATTCAACCATTGGAATTCTATTTAGCATTGAAAAGAAATGAGCCACTGGTGCAAAAGTGTGGATGAACCTGCAACATTATCCTGTACAAAATAAGCCACAAAAGAGCACACTCCCACAGTACAGATGACCCATTTGTATGAAACTCCACAACAGGTAAAACTATTCTGCAAGACAGAAATCAAGTCAGAAGCGTCCTAGGGGAACAAGTAGGAGCAGAAGAGAGAAAATGACTCCCAAGGGGGGAGAGAGAACTTCTGGGGACCGGTTTTATATAGCTATTCATTCATATTTATAGCTCCACATTCACGGATTTGCACAGGGGTCAAAAACACTTAGGGAAAAGAAACTGCATCTGTCCCAAACATGTACAGATTCTTTTTGTTATTCCCTAAACAATATAGTCTGAGAACCATTTACATAGAATAGACATTGTATTAGGTATTAAAATTAATCTACAGGTGATTTAAAGTATAGCAAAGAATGTATGTCATGTATGTGCAAATGATACTATTTCATATAAGGAACTCAGCGCTCTTGGTTTTGTGTTACGGTTGATCCAGTCACCTGTGGATACTAAGGAGTGGCCTGCACTGATGGGTGTGGAGGTTACCTAGGGCGTGTACATTACCAAGTTGTTTACCCGTACATGTGAAATGAATTTTACTTCATGATAAATTAGAGCTTAGTAAAGTTGATTTTAAAAATATAAATGGCAGGTATATTTTACCTCTAATTTTCTGTAAACAAAAATAGTTCCTTAAAAATTAAAAGAATTTGTAAAATATTGGTGATTCAACACCTGCGCTGCAGGAGCAGAAGCTTCGGGAAACAACAAAAAGACAAGACAGCTAGTAATGGTAGCGCCTATTTCCTTCCAGTGGAAGAGTTTTCTGTTGAATAATTAGGGCAGTCCTGTTAGAAACCGGAGGGCCCTTTAAGACCAGGTCATTTTAATTTCTCACTTTCAGAAAAGAAGCCCAACCTGACAGTTGCCCAGGTTGCTGCAGCAGGTATCTGTGGTTTCTGCTGCCAGTTATCCTTGCCCCCTATAGTAACAGCAGCCGGCTATTAGTACTAGGAAATTATTAGGGAATTATCTGTCCTCTACTGGGCACTTTCTGTGGGGCTCTTAATCCAGGTGCTAGACTTCCCATGGCAAAACCAAAAAGGTTCCTGGGAGTTCTCCCCCGTCTTTCCCGGGGTGCAGGTGTGTGACCTATGCTTGATTCCAGATGTGCTGTGTAGACAGTTTGAGTCACGGGCCAAAGAACCAAAGCTACTCATGGAGTTCATCCATCCAACCACCAACCCGATCATGCTATTTTTACCATGAGATTGTTCTTCTGATTCCCACTTCCTGGTTTCATACAGCTGAGTCCTTGATTTCTACTTTTTTGGTTTTTAACAGTAGAGAGGACTGAATACAGGGCCTCCATACTGTGCTACATACTCAGCCCTGCACCCACCCATGCTTTATTTTGAGACAGGGTCTCATGAAATAGCTAAGTTGCTGAGGATGGGCTCAATCTGGGGCTCCTCCTGCCCTGGCCACCCAAGGGTGCTGAGATTACAGGTGTGTGCCATCATACTTGGCCGGTTTTCTATCTGTTTTGAAGAGGTGTCCCCAGCCTCCTGCCTGTTCTGGGAGCCTTCAGTATCTTTGCAATAAATTCCACTTTACTTATATCACTCACAATCCATTTTTCAGGCTTGCAACTGAAGAGCTCTGCATGACACATCAGCCAACTGGCCCGGGGTATACAGGACCCCCAGCCCAGTGTTCTGAATTACAGACAACAATCCCCAGGAAGGTCAGCCAGCCAGATAACTCCTCAGGATCCTGGACTTTCCCACCTTAATCCCCTGGGCTGCAGGGAGACAGAATGAAAGAAAATAACCACTTACTGAGTGATGTGCCAAGCACTTGGACACACTTTAACTGTATCTTTCCAGTAGCCTAGTAAAGTAGGGATTACCCTGATTTACCCACAAGGGCATAGGAGCTGAAGCAGAAACACATTTTCCCAAGGTCGCAAAGCTCCTAAGTGACAGAGGCAGAACTTGAGTCAAATCTAACTTTAAAAGCTTAGCCTGTGCCTCGCCTTCACAAAATACCCTGACACTGTAACTTCAAATTAGGCATCAGAGGCACATTTCAATACTGGCTGCCAAAGGCAGGGCAGGCAGTGTCAACAGCACACACTGGAGCCAAGACACCCTCCCAGGTGACAGCGTCAATGCAGGGAGAGGCAGAGGACCAGCCTTTGGGAGAACACATGAACAGCGTGGGAAACAGCCTCATCCCAGAGAGGTGGAAGTGAATTCTTGCTGCTTTGAGATGAATAAATGTTCATGTTCCCATGGCAACGAAGTATGCTCCACGTCTGCGTCCTCCATACCTGTAATGGAGTGACTCACAGGTTTGGCATTGCACTAGCCCATCTAAACTCATTAGCTCATCAGCCTAGAATGTCTGCATTGTGGTGCTGATTGTATCTGGGAGTCAAATGGGGGACTAAGTACGTTCCTCTGAGGCTCTGAGAATCAGGGCAGACCGCCTTCCTTTTCAAAAGGCATTCCCAACCCCTGGCACGGTCAACATTATGAGTCTGCTGTATGGAGACCTGGTCTGCTGGGCTCTCTGCATAGGAGAGGGAATGGTAGCAGTGCTGGGGTAGGATAGAGAATTTAAACATGACACGAAAAGGGAATAAACTTGGAATGCACAAGTTGTTAAAATCACTGGGAACTGCTCAGACAAAAGCTTGTTAATAAATCTTGAATGGTGGTGTGTGGAAGAAATAACCCTGCTGGAAGAATAATCCACAGGTCCTGCTGTGGGCTGGGTGTAATCTCAGACTGACTTTGGTTCAGTCACACATGACCAAAGTAGAGCGAAGGTGTCCTAGCCAGACTCCCTACAGAGCCACCTGCTCACAGGCGTGCATTCTGCTTGGCTAAGGGCCCAGGAGAGAGCTGGAGTAGGGGCCATAAGAGCCACGGTGCAGATGCCAAAGCACGCAGTGTCCCCTCGGAGAGAAAGAGGCCCAGAAGCCATGGGCTCCCAGCAGACCAACCTGGAGGCCTCCTACATTACTGAATGATTCTGTCAATTTCTCAAAAGACTTTTATTGGACATTGGCAGATCAGATACTGTAAGAGACCATGCAAGAGCTTACATGAAATAGTATTTTTTTCCCTTCCAAGGAAAGGGAAAACTCTATGCTTCCAATCAGGAGTTAATAAAATGAACAACAACCAAAAAAAAAAAAAAAGTCTCAGGTATGCACAGGGGAAACCCTAAAGATTATCAGAGAGAGAGTTAAAGTAAAGAGATCACCCACTGGCCAGGTTTCAGAGTGAGGTCAGCCCAATCTATCCCACATAGCCCAACGCATCAATTCACAATACCCCTTCCTGAAGGCAGGGTAACTGATGAAGAACTGTTCACAATACCCCTTCCTGAAGGCAGGGTAACTGATGAAGAACTGGATCGAGATTGTTTTGAGGATAACTCACCTCAATAGCACTTATCATGGAAGGTCTTACACTGGAAAATGGGATGTGCTTTGTCCCAGTTCAGCAAAGGGCTTGTAACCTTCTGGGACACAGAGGCCAAGTCTTCTGTGTGCCTGTGTTTCCTGCATGCCACAGACAGTCAGGAAAGGCAGAGTCACTGAGGTAGCAAGCTAGCTCTGAACACTTTCTGTAGGCCGCAAGTCTTCCTTATTACTAAGGACTGGCTGTAACACAGCCAGGCTGTGACCACTGGGCCCAGAAATACAGACCACAACCGAGTCCTGAGGGACCATTAACATTTTGGACCTATGTATCAAAGAGAAAAGAAAACAGTGATGAATTCTAAGGCACTAAAACCCCAAGTCTCTCCAGGCATGGTGGTGCATGCACAGTAGTCTCAGCACTTGGGAGGTAGAGGCAGAAGGGTTGTTGTGAGTTCTAGGACAGCCTGGGCTACAAAGTGAGCTCAAGGCCTGCCTGAACTGCATAGTGAGACCCTGTCTCAAAAAGACAAAAATAAAAAAAGTTAAAACCCCACAGTCTCTAAGACTTCTCCATTTTAAAAAACTGAAAATAAGGGCATCTATCAAATTTCTGAGGTGTTACACTTGGCAAGGAGGCACAGCCTGTGTACCCCGGCGTGGAGAAGGCAGCAAAGAGGGTCTCTGGACACCTACGCTGGTATCAACCAGAGCAGACCCATCTGCCTCAAATGTACACTGGGGCGCAACATATAATTTCAGCATAGATAGGTTGACTATACGAAATGCTTGCGACCAGAAGTGTTTTCAATTTTGAATGTTTTTCAGGTTTTCAAATATTTCCATACATATAACAAGATAGATCTTGGGGACCAGAAACGAGTCTAAACATGAAATTCACTTATGTTTAACACATATCACCTGTGAACAGCCCGAAGGTAATTTTAAACAATATTCCCAATCTTGTACATGCAACTAAGCTTCATGGTGTACAATTTTCTACTTGTGGCCTCACACTGGTGTTGACAACGTTCAGCATGTGGGACATTTTTGGATTTCTGATTTTTTGGAGTAGGGTACTCCCCTTCTAAAAGAGGAGCAAATGCAACTGACACTTTGAAAAACATAGAGATGAATAAACCAGCTAGCAAAACCATGGCTCCAGGAGGGCCCCAGAGAGATAGGCTGTGGGGAGGTTTTAGGAGCTATGGAGCATCAGCGAGCAGTGGGTAGAAGACCGCAAGTGGCCTGTCCTGGGCAACCTCCTCCTCAGCTCTAACATTCCAGTCTCTCAGCCTCAAAGCACAGGCGGCAATGGCATTTATTTATTTACTTGGGTGTTTTGCTTTGTTTTGTTTTGTTCTGTTTGAGACAGGATCTTTCATGCTGGCCTTGCACTCAGTGTATATCCCAGGCTGGCCTCAAACTCTCAGCGATCCTCCTGCCTCTGCCTCCCAGGATGTTGGGATTACAGGTGTGCAGCCCACACCTAGCTAACAAAAGGGTTCAGAAAAAGAGGACCCAGAGTCCCATGTAATGTGCCTTTGCCGCTCTCTGGCTCTCATACCTGTACAGGTCAGGGCTAGGGAGGCGACTCCACATGGCACTAATTACTGGGCATCTTTTTACAAGCCTCAGCTCAGAGATCTGAATGGACTCAAAGTAAAACCTCACACAGCCTAGTGTTTTTAAAAGGGAAATAAATCATCCTTCATTACACAGGGCATGCTGCCATGCTGCCCTATTTCTGGTCTGGTTGCTTCCCATGCTGGAAGGGAAGGGGAAATGCAGAGTGCACACAAAACTCAGGGCAGGGATGTTAAATTCACAGATCCTACGTCTGGGTAGGGAAAGGCTGGTAGGTGAGGAGGGCTCAGACCAAAACCCAGCTTCTCTGAAACTATTGGATTAGAGATGAGATCAGAGAACAGTTCTGTGCTATGTCTCCCCTAATCCAACCACCCAGAGTGCAAAATGAAACAAAAAGAAAATAACAGAAAAAAACAAACCAAAAACCCAAGCATGGTGGCACACATCTGTAAATGCCAACGCTCAGAAGGCTGAGGCAGGAGGATCGCTGAGTTTGAGGCCAGCTTGGGCTACATAAGCAAGTTCAAGGACAGTCTGCACTATATATATATATATAAGGAGACCTGGTCTCAAAAAAAGGAAAAATTAAAAAGATGAGGACTGGATGGTTGTGGCCTTCTTATTCCAATCCTCCACACAAGATGTGGCTCTCAAATTTGGCATAGAGCATTGCGGCCGGCATAAAACAAGAGAGTCCTCTCCGTGTCCTTAAGACAAATGAGGCCACCTTCTCAGAAGTACAACCATTCCTCTCTAAAACCAAAAGACATTCTTCCTAAACGTTTAAAGAACAGAGGTGTTTTTTTTTTTTTAAGTGTTTAAAGATAAATTTTACAGGCTCTTTGAGCACTAAGTTTGAACTAAGTCTCAGTACCAGGAATTGAACTGAGAACTTTGCCATTGAGCTATCTCTAGTCCTTTATTAACTCTTGCTTTTTTAATTTTGAGACAGGATCTCTTACTAAATTGCTATGTTGCCCAGGTGGGGCTCAAACATGCAGTCCTCCTGCCTCAGTCTTTCAGAATGCTGGGATAAAAGGTTAATTTTGTGTTAAGTGAATTTTACTTCAGTAAGGAGAGGAGAGGAGAGGCGAGGCGAGGAGAGGCGAGGAGAGGCGAGGCGAGGAGAGGAGAGGGGAGGAGAGGGGAGGAGAACTATATCATACCCCAACCGAAAACTGCAATGGATATTGTCTTTCCTCAGAGTAAAATCCCATGTCTACAGGTCCTAAAGAGTAATCTTAGAAGTGGCTGTCACAAGAGAAAAAGGATTAAAAAGGGAAAGGGGGGATGAAACCCCTATAATCCATGGTTAGAATTGTAATGCATTTCTCCCAAGCCTCCTCTGTTCCTTAAATACAGCTGTCGCTAAGATTTGATATAAAATGCTGCCTTCTTTTGCACCAAAGTGTACATATTTCAGCATGTGACTAACACCTCTCACTTAAACCCTGTGCTGCCTGGTGACTCCCCTAAACTCGGAGGGCGGTCAGTGCTGTCTTAGAAAAGGCATCAAGACCCAGAGAAATGGGAGCACAGCCCTGGCCCACGCACTAAGTGGAGGGCACATGTGAGACCGCTGCAGCCACAGCCCTCTTCCCAAGAAGAGAAGGGAGCCCAGACCAGCAGCCAGGGACCCACGGAGACTACGGCCCAGGTGCAGGGTCTGCGGGTTGCTCATCACTGACCTAAGGCAGTGACTCCAAGATGGGCAGCTCATGCTTCCCAGACACTCAAGCCAGTCCTGGCAGGCAAGGAACAGCCCCCTCCTGCCTGTACCCACCTTCTGGGTGGAGATAAGGCACCCAGCATCTCACTGAATGCACAGCTGGGTCACTCCAGAAGGACAGGAGCTTGACTACCAGGGAGCTCGAGGTCACAACACGGCACAAAGTTTTAAGAATTCAGGTTTTACAAGCGCAAGCTCAGAGCTCAGGGTATCTCCACAGTCTCCTAGCTCGCGCTTAGGCCAGCCATAGGAGCTGGCCAGACCTTTCTAATGGGGATGCTAAAAACCTACCTCCCGTCAACATGAACAGAATTCAATAAAACAGCACGTTAAAGGGCTTTGTGAGCACCATCTGGGCATAGCAAGATGCAGAAGATGAAGTTTGTCACCTCATGTGTTTTGCTTTTTTTTTGGTAGCTAATTGTTGTTTTTAGGGTTTTTTTTGTTTTGTTTTGTTTTGTTTTGGCAGTACTGGAGATTGGCCTTCACATTGAGCTATAGCCCCATCCTTTTAAAAATTCTTTTATTGTGAGACATGGTCTCGCTAAACATGGTTTTCCCAGCTGGGGGCAAACCTGTGACCCTCCTGCCTCAGTCTCCCAGACTGCTGCCTTACTTCCCTTCATTTCCATTTCTGCCAGTGTGGCTTCAACCTCCAACCACTCAGCTGATCTGTCCTCCAAGATCACCTGGGACCCCAGGGGGGGCCACACCCAAAGTCATCTTCTCAACCTTAGGAGCAGGGCTTTGGGCAACCACACTAGCTTGGTTCAAGTTCCAGCTGTACTACTTTCTGGCTGTGTGACTCTGGGCAAACTACTTAACATCTCTGTGCCTTGGATTCCTCATGTGCTGAGGATGAAAACAGCATCTGCTGTACAAGCCTGTTGTGGAGACTGTGCTGACAGGTTTGAGGAATGTGAGAGTGTAACTACACCTGCATGTAAGCTTCTGATATACATATTAGTGTTTCCTGATGGATTTTTAAAACTTTCTCCTACTAGACAATATAATACACACTCCCAAACTGTACAAAATATAAATACATAGTTCAATAATTATAAACACTTAAAAGTTCCATCCTTTATCCCAAAACTAAATGCTACTTTGTCTTTCCTAAAATCACTGTTTTATCTCTTATGTACATAACCCAAATACAGTAATGTTCAATTTTTGCAAGTGTTTGAGCTTTATCTTAATTTAGCCATCCTGAAATTTTGAGTTTTGTTCATTCTTTCAATAATCTGTAAGACTGACCTGTGTGATTGTGTGCACTTCTGATTTCTTTGTTTTTCTTTTCTTTTTTTTTTTTTTGTTTAACTGAATAGGATCTCATTGTGTGAGAAGAACATAATTTATTTCTCCATTATGCTGCTCATGTGTGATTGGGTTGTTCCCATCTTGTTGCTACTATGAACTGTGCTGCAATGAAGACTGCTTGAAGTCCAGTTTACGCGGTTACAACTTATTTACAATAAAATGTAATCTTTCAATACACACTGGGGTAACTCTGACAATTGGAACCAAGCATTGTCACTGTGATACCTCTGACCATGTGTCCCAGTCCAACTCTCTGCAGTACAAAGCTTTCAGATGTGTTCTCTATGCTTGGAAGACAAAGGGTTCTGAAAAATACCCTCATCCCTCTGCTTCCTGCTCATCCTCATCCTTATCCAGTTCCAGTCCATCCAAGTGTGTGTCCCACACCCCAAATTCTCACACAGGTTCCTCATCTGTTCCTTTTCTGGCATCCCTAAGGTCACCCCCAAGTCTGCATGAAGACTCTGACAATTTCTTATACTACATTTGGTCTGAGAATCATAATCCACTGACACCAACAGATACCACAATCCAAAACAAAATTCTACTTGCCACATGTATATACAGTCTTCCGTACATATATAGCCCCTAGAAGCCCAAAACGAAGTTCAAATCATTGTTTTTCCATTTATCAAGTTTCCTACAGTCAACTACTTCCCAAGTAAGTCCCCTCTATTGAACAGCCAAAATCTCTCCAGCTTTAGACCCACACACATTAATCCCCTTAGCACTACATAGCCCCTCTTCTGTTGGCCAAGAGAGGGTCCATCTGATCGATTCATGATGACAGGCTTCACAATGCATGCAAACACAGCCCCTACTTCTGCAAAGATCTACAGCACTTTTGCTCAACCAGTGGTCAGTCTGCTGCTTTCACCTCCTTCACACTCCCCTGCACCCCTCTTGTAAAGATGGCCTCCCATTCTCCTACGGAGAGTCTCACTTCCCTATTCGCAGGTGTAGATAACACGGCTCGGAGCCCTTTGCTCAACCAAGGAGCCCACTCCACCCCTCGGCTACAGCAGCTGATTCTCAGAGGGATTTCCCATTGACATGGGTGACCCTTAGGGGAGAGCAGCTCTCTTTCACTGAGGCTTCAAGCAGGAAAGTAGCCAGTCTGGAGTTGCCAATCTTCAACCTGAAGGCTGCCTAACGGGGTTGGGGGCTGGTGCAGCTCAAGTGAGACAGGATACCCCATACCATCAGCGAAATGCATCCAATAGTCACATGGTCTGCAGATCCCTTATCAGAGTCCAAAACACTCTTTTTTCTGCTTAAACCACACAGAGCTGATTTTCAATATTTGCATTACAAAGGATCCCTTCAAAGGCTTCAACTCCCTCATTCTCTCAACCTGACCTAAACCTCCGCCAGGCTGCACCGCTTCTAAGTCAGCGACTGAATAAACAGCAACGAAACCACTCTAGCAAGCTGCCTTATTTCCTCCCCATGCATTCCTTTGACACCTCTGTGCCTCGGCTCAGGCTAAGCCCTCAGCCTGGGTTGCCTTCCCTCTCCGGGCTCTGGGAACCCTGCTCTTTCTTTGAGGGCCTCCTGCTCTATGAAGTCTCCACCTCTGAGCGTAACCCCTTAACTTACTTACCCCAGCTAGGTTTTTCCAATGGTCTCCCCCAACAAGACTGCAGGCTACAGTGGCAGTGGTTGGGGCCTCTCCTGGTCATCTCTGGAGCTTCCCCAGGTCACTCCATACTTTTGCAACTGTGAGGGAGGAAGACGGCACAGAAGAAGCAATGCTCTCCCATCTGGGGCTTCTTGGTCCCTTGGGGCACTGCCAGATAGAGGCTTTACACATGGCCATGTTCCCAGGGTGAAGATGAACAGCAGCACCAAGAAGAGGAGCCAAGACACACAGCTTCCCTCCAAAAGCCAAGACAATCAGAACACACCGAGTGTGTCAGCCAAATGACACTCAGAAGGTGCACAGGTTCAAGCCCTAAGCCACGGCCTCCAGGAGCTCTGTGAGCTCCTTTGCAGGCTTTACTGCTATAACAAAGCCATGGCCTCCAAACTGTAAAAGCTTGTTAGGCTTCCCTGTCTTCATTTGAAATCTACAGGCAAGCACTCTAGTGATATACCAGCCAGGTTAGAGGGGGAGGGTAAAAAAATACAAGGGGACTCCTTTTGTGTGAAAGACCCGGAGGAGCCCCAAACTCCTGGGCCACCCCTTCTACCTGTCAACTTCATCTAGTTCCTCTTTCTTCTCCCTAGAAAACTCCCAAGGGTGGACAAACAGAAGACATGGAATGAAGAGTGATGTGGGGCATGAGGGATGCGCGCATGAGGGGTGCATGAAGGGTGGGGTAGCCGACTGCCCAGGAAAAAGGAGGTTTGACTGATGTCAAAGTCACTTCTAGCCACAACTCCCCCACCTGCACACAGGTAGCAGCTTGAGTGACAGCTGCCCTTTAGTGACCTTTCTGCCCGGATGCTTATTCTGCACTCATCACACAGAAAAAACAGTAAGACATAGGGTGACTTGGGGTGACCCAGGCACGAAGCAGAAAAGAAGCCTTTGTTTGTCAAGGGTGCACCAGGCCTTCTTGTCCGCATGGCCCAGATGGCAGAAGAAGAGAATAAGGCGGGATTATACCTTGTAGCGGGCATGACAGGGACAGCAGGTGCAGCAAGAGTCAGCCAGATACTCACTCATCTCCTGAACACACATAATCAAAATCAGTTAACTGAGAGGCAAAGTGTTGGGGCAAGAGAGGGAAGTCTGATGTCCATCTCCCCATTAACCGAGTCTAAGACCTTCCTTCTCTAAGCCTTGTCTCTTCGTCCTCTTGTGAAACAAGGCTGCGGGGTCTGATGATCTGCTTGTGGGCGTGCACGCTGTGAGTCACGGCAAGTGCAGAGGGAGGAGGGGACACACCCACCCAGCCTCGCCCTTGTTTACCAAACAGCACTTGCTCCACTGGCCCAGCGCAGAGCTCCACACGCTCTTCTGGAGCTGGAGCTCCAGAACAGGTTCCCCATGGCTCTGCCAGGCATCCACCAGCAATGCTGAAGTCTGCAGCTTTGCCTGCGGCTGGCTGCCATCCAAGCAGGCAGGGACCTTACAAGCCTCTCTCTCCAGTGAGAAGTTTAAATATGGTCATGGTACTAAGTGATCGTTCCACTGCCCTTTCCCCTGCCTGTGGGAGAAGTTGGCTGCCTACCCCGGCATTAGAGATGCTGGAAGGGAGGAGGCAATGAATTGAGCTGCGTGCGTGCGTGCGTGCGTGCGTGTGTGTGTGTGTGTGTAGCTCTGGGGTTGAACCCAGGGCCTGGCATGTACTTCGCAAGGGCTCTACCGCTAAATTACATCCCCAGACTTTTTTTTAAAATCTTTATTTTGAGACAAAGTCCTGCTAAGTTGCCCAGACTGGTCTCAAACTCATGATGTGCCTGCCTCAGCCTCCTGATTAGCTGGGATGACAGGCAATTGAGCTTCTTAATCGCCCACGACCACCTCGTACTTTTTGTAGGGGTTAGGAGACATCCAATACAACAGATGAGTGCTCTACACAGTGGGCAAGAGACCCATCCCCAGCAGGGCATAGCCACTTACAGCTACGCAAAGACATCTACACACAGCACTTCCATGTGAATAGGCCCCTGACTCTCCATGAGCTGGGAGATTAGTCGTCCTAGGTACACCATGGAAGAAGCAATGCTCTCCCATCTGGGGCTTCTTGGTCCTCAGTGTGCCAGTCCTTAGATTCCCTTGCTCAGGACACCTAATCACACTCTTGCCAACCTAACACACCCCAAACCTGTGAGCTCCATTAGTCAATTTCCTCCAAGTCTTGCTGGGCCCTGCATCAGCTTCCATCTCTTACCCTAGGGCATGAAATGGGGAAACTGCAGGGCAGGACTCTCTCCCTCCTGCTGAGTCTGAGCAGTACTGGAGCTTAGTGGTCCAGCTCCTTAGCATCTACAGAGGAGACCAAGAATGGGAGGAGAGAAAAGGGAAGGTTGAAATCCATCTAGTCCTTTCCTTGTTAGGAGTTCTAAAGGCTCCAGAGGAGCAAGTGGAAACTCTGGGCTAAAGGGACTTGACCGAGCGGTTCGGGTTTAAAGGAGGGTTGAAATGAGCCATGTATAGGGTTCCTTTCAAGCTGGATTTTTTGTGGGTGATTTCACTGTATTTCTAGCTTACCCTGCAACTTTGTGTCCTGCTTAGCACACAGAATCAAAACCTTATGTCAGATATTAGTGGTCTGTACCTGTCTGCCTTGATTTCCTCCTCTTTCTTCCTTCCCAGTCTCTACATGGATACCAGCATAAGCGCTCACTCTCACAGACACTGAACACCACTTCCGGTGGGCCTTTCCCCAGCCCTCGAGCTGCTGGTCTCCTCCCAGGTTCTCGTTGCACCCCTGGAGACTTTCCCTCTCCTTCTATGATGCTGACTGTTCAGCTTCCTTCCCTGCCTAAGACCTGACCCAAGTGAACATCAAGGGTTTCACTGTCTTCACAGCTCAACAGTTACTGTTTTCCTTCCTGCAATAAACCAACTCTGACTTTCAGCTGGGTAGCACTTTTGCTTCTTCTGGAGTTCTAGGAGTGAGGATCAAGCTGACCCCACCTCCCAACTATGCTGCCTCAGCTCCATGTGAAATGTGCCGAGTGAGTTTCCTGTTCCCTTTAGTCCTTTTACCTTTCTTTCTCTTTTCTTTTGTCTTCTCTTTTTTTCTCTCCTTCCTTTCAAATTACTGATAGTTTTTAGAATCTGTTTAAATATGCTTCTAAACTAAAAGCCAAGAAATGAAAACCTCTGATGATGCCATCTTTGCCTCTTCTATTAGTCATTTATTGCTACATAACAAATTAGCCCAAGACCGAATGGCTTAACCAGTTATTTCCACCTCAGTTTCTGGCACCAAGTGTCTGGGCAGCTTTCCCAGACCTCGATCCTTACTCAGGTCTCTCACAAGACTGCATTCAATATGGCAGCTAAGGCTGTAGCCCCTCAAACCTCCATGGGAGGAGAATCTGCTCCAAGTCCACTGAGGTGGCTGCTGACAGACCTTAGGTCCTTGGTGGCTGCTGAAGCACTAGTTTCTTGCTGCATGAGAATCTCCCTAGGACAGCTCACGATATGCAGAAGGCAAGAAGGCAAGGGAGAAGGATCAAGGGCTATTTTTTTTTTTTTGAGATGGGGCTCTCACTATGTTGCCCCCTCCTGAGCTCAAGTGATCTTTCTGCTTCAGCATCCAGAGTAGGTAGAACTGCAAGCATATAGTACAGTATTATGCCCAGCTCAAAAACAATTGGGGTGTGTGGAAATGGGTCTCAGTATATTTCCAGGCTGGTCTAGAATTCCTGAGTTCAAGTAGTTCTCCTGCCTCAACTTCCTAAGTAGCTGGAACTACAGGCATATACCACGAAGGTGCACAAGGACCATTTTGTAATCTCGCTCTGAATTGCCATCTCACCACTTCTGTGGTTATAAGCAAATCACCAACTCCTGCCTACACTCTAGAGGAACAGATTACACAAATGACCTACCAGGGCTTGGGGTGTGTCTAGCATGCAGGAGGCAAGAGTCACCTACCACATCCCTAGAAGAAGCCAGACCTATAGACACACCTGTGGCTTTTCATTTATAAGGGTCAATAAATGCTTTTGCCCACACTAGTTTGTTGTGTTTTTTTCGTTCATTTCATTTGTGTGTGTGTGTGTGTGTGTGTGTGTGTGTGTGGCTGTGTCTGCTTTGCAGTACTGGGGCTTGAACACAGGGCCCTTGCATTGAGCTACCCCTTCGTTTTTTATACATTTTATTTTGAAACAGGGTCTGGCAAAGTCACTAAATTGCCTGGGCTGGTCCTGCCTCGGCCTCCCAGACTTTTGGGTTTGCAGGTGTGTGCCTCTATGCTCAGCTATCTTGCACATTTTTGTACTTGTTACTGAGCCATTTTGACTTTGGGTTGCTACCGTTTAAAACCAAGGGCCAGTAGACTTACCATAACTCCTTTGTGTTACAGCCAGTGCGTACTCTTCCAGATACTCCCACACATTTCTTGCGAGGTGTTAGCCCTTGACTTCATGAGTTTTGGCAACTGAGTAAGATACAAGCTTATTTTACAAACTGACCTTCAAGTTTTCGATATTATTGTTCTAGCCTTGCCCCTGACCATACTGCATGTCCAAAGGACCCTACCCTCTGGTTGTCCTTCCTTGAAATTTTCTAAGGGATCCGAGACTGGCAGAACCATATGAACATCCTCCTCCCCAGCTTTGAATGCTCCCTTCCTTCTTGATCTTATGCAGATGGTAGACCAGACGTCCCAAGAAGATCTAGATTGAGCTTCTGGGGTCATCTCAGAATGTGTGAAGATCCAGAGGGCAGCCCGGTGAGCAGACTGATCCTGCTAAACAATACCACATGTCTTTGGTGGGACTACACAAGACTGATGAGCTAGAATGACTTTGGGATGCTAACTTCAAGTCACTCAATTTGTTTATATAAGCAAGAGCCCACACACTAGACAAAAGCCTCACCTCTGCCTCATTTTGACCACCTACTCCCATGGCTGTCCCTTTGGCCTGGTATTTTAAACAGTGCTTGTCATGCTTGAGTGAACACCAGAATCTCCAGCACAGCTTTCAAAAAATAAAGTACCTAAGATCCATTCCACAACAATCACAGGTTCCCCTAAGCAATTCTAGTATTGAGAAGACCTGCTTCAAATGGATGGTCACAAATCTCAAGTAGATACTCAACATCTGCTACTCTTGCATTTAGCTACTTTGCTAAATGCAAATAACCAAGCCAATAGCAAAGCATATCCACATCTTGGACGTCATGTCAGGAAGTGGGTGTCTTCCAATGTTTGTCACTGAAGAAGTGCTATGACCTCTGGCTGTTCAAAGTGGGGCTCAGGGTTCAGCTGCACCACTTGGGAGCTGGTGCAGACTGCATTTTAACAAATCCCCAGGTGATGCATGGATAGATTCAAGTTTGAAAAACACAGTTCAAGCCACCTAACAATTATAGTTACCCAGTGGGTTTGTTTTTCACTTTTCAAAACAATCATTTCATGTGATGCCTTCACCTAATGCCTCATTTAGAAAGACAGCAGCACCTCAACGGTAACTGCTTATCAACGTACCACCCAAATTCCATGCTACCCACTTACACCTAGACTCCCAGCTTCTCTCTCATCACCAGTGGCTAGAATGGCCTCCTCCTACCTAAGGTGACCAACTAGGGCTTGGGGTGTGCCTAGCATGCATGAGGCCCTCCATTCCATCCCCGGTGCCACAAGACAAAACAAAAACCAACCAAAGCAACCTATCTGCTTTCAACCTATCAGTACATGATACCTTTTTAAAAAATCATAGAAATACATATGCCCTGATTCCCAATCTTTCAGATCCTGCCTTACTCCTTTGCTGTTGCTCACAGCAAAACAATTCACCAAATGTATTCCAAGTAGTCATGGCTTCCACTTTCTTAGCTCTAATTCCCTCCTACACGCTCCACTGAGTCTGGTCTCCTCCATGACTCAATGAGTGGCCTCCATGTTGTCACAAATCCAAGAACACTTGTCTCTTCTATAGTCCTAGGCCAGCCAGTAGCACTCATTTCTTCACTCTAGAAACCATTACTTCTCTTGTCTTCCGGGGCATCTTATATGTTTTCTCCAGTAGTTCCCTCTCTGGATCTTACTTCTGAGCTTCATCTTACACCACAGGGCCCCTGGGCTCTCGCCTCCTTCTCTATCTGCTCACACTCTTCGGTGACCTGCCCCTGACTCATAGCTTTGTACATCGTTTATTCCTTAGTCCTGACCTTTTCCACCTCTCCAGACCCACGGCCACCTGGTTTCTTTTCATGTCTACATAAATGCTCAGGAGGAACCTAACAATGCTAACCAAGCACTTGTTCTCATTTCCTGAAACAAAACAAAACCTGTTCTCCATACCCTAATTTAATAAATATACATCCTGTGTCTTAAGCTTCAAATCTAGGGTCACCAAGTTCTCCTCCCTTCCACGTCCAATTCTCGCAAACTCCCATCACTTCTATCTCTGAAACTCATCCAACACCCACCCACATCTCTCCTCCCCAGTGCTGCCACCCTATTCCCAAAGTGCCATCAACATTCTTCAATATGATTATGATAATCTCCTGGTTCTACTGTTCATCCCCTACAATTCATTCTCAACATGGCAGCCAAAGGAAACTTATAAAACATTAATCCGAGAATCAAACTGGGCATATAGCTCAGTGGTACAAGTGCCTGCCTGGCAACCATAAGGTCCTGAGTTTGATTCCCAGTACCAAAAAAAAAAAAAAAAAAAAAAAAAAAAATCTGAGAATCAGGCACAGTGAACCTATAATCTAATTACTTGGAAAGGCTGAGGCAGGAGAATGGCCTAAGCCCAGATGATCTCAGGCCAGCTTGGGCATTACAGTGAGACTCCATTTCCCAACCCACTCCCCAACAAAAGAAAAAACAAAACTACAAAAAAACCCCACAAAACTCAATCAGATCATACCAGCCTTCAAGCTAACATCATCCAAAGACTTTGTACTACTCTTAGGAAAAAGATATCCAAACTATTTACCCCAACTCACAAAGCAATGAAATCTGTATCTAGCTCTGTGCTATCTGACACAGGAGATGCTAGGCACATGCAGCCATTTAAAGTTAAAACTGATTCAAACTCAAATGAAATGTAAAGTGTCAGTGTCAGTTTTTCCATTTTACCAGCCCCAACAGAAGTGCCCAACCGCCAGAGGCTGCATGCTGGATCGCGCATATGCAAAACACTTCCAACAGCGCTGAAGTCCTCTTGGCCCATGCTGCTCCAGTTCCTAGCACAAAGCAAATTCAGCGCTGTCTTATGCACTTGTACTCACTAGCATCTTTACCTGGAAAGGTCTCCCCTATCTCTTCCCATGGCCAGCTCCTCCCTGGCATCCAGACATCTGCTTAAATGTCACCTGCTCAGAGAGGCCTTTGCTGAACGCTCACTCTAAAGAAGCCACCCAGTCACTCCCAATCCCAAGAGCCTGGGAACCCTCCAGAGCACTTACCACCAGCTCATGCTTTTCTTGTTTATTTGTGTTTATTGCTTATTGCCTAACCCTGCCATGCTGTGCCACCCCACCCCAAAGCACACTTAGGAGATTTGGGAACTTGATCTTACTCACCACTGCATTCCAGCTCCTCGACTTGCGCCCACGCAGCAAGCTGCCTGACACACTCTGCTCCTTGCTCCTTGTGTATTGATGGATTGCTAGACCCCTGTCCTGTTTGTATTTTCTCTGGATCTCTCACAGCCATCAACTGTTCTCTCACTGCTCCCGCCACTGAGTGTGGGCCTCCCTTCACTCCACCCCAACAGTGCTACATGCAGAACACTCCCCCGCTTGCTAGTCGCCTGTGCAAACACAGGCAGGTTACTCCTGGTAACATTCATCTTCTCAGATCAATTCCCTGTATCTAGGTCTTCTGGTCACAAATGGCCTCCACGTACCCAAAGGTGGCATGCTTACCTCGGTGCTGCTGGTAAGACCTTTCCCTCGGTGTGGAGTACTTGCCCTACTTCTCTCTTGGGGAAGCCACACCTCCTTGAGTCTTCCAGGTGTGGCTCAGGTGGCAGCTCCTCTGCAGACACTGGCCCCTCCTTAGGTCCTCCCAGCACTTCCTGTCTGCAGCCTGGCTTTCACACTTACTCACCAGATCATCCATGAGTGCGCACTTAAGAGCAACAGTTCTCAAACTTCGCTGAGGATCAGAACCACCTGGAGGGCTAACAAAGAACACACAGGTCCAGGCTCACTGATGTAAGAGAGTTTGGAGCCTTTCCAAGTTTCCCACGTTCCCTAGGTGATTCTGACACCCAGCAAATTTAAGACCCGCTGTTGTAGAACATCAGTCACTGTTTTAGAACAACAGTCCTTCAGTATGACTGGCCAACTTCTGCCCAGGACCACCACCCAGGAGCAGGGAGTGACCGATCTGGTTAATAACTTTCTCTTGCATGAACTTGCTCTTCAATTACTGAAAAATAGTGTCTGTGATGGGTGAAAAAATGCACCCCTAAATACATTCACATCTTAATAACCAGAAGCTACAAGTGTCACCTTATATGGCAAAATGGACTTTCATGAGGTGAGTTAAATTGGGGATGCTGATATGGGGAGTTATGCTGGATTAACAAGTGGGTTCTAAATGCAATGACAAGGGTCTTTCTAAGAGAAAGATAAGAAAGTCAAGGGTAGTACACACACATAACCCCATCTACTCAGGAAGCTGAGGCAGGAGTTCAAGCTCAGCATGGTCAACTTAGCAAGATCCTGTCTCAAAATAAAAAAGGCTGGGGTTTAGACCTGGGTGTCCCCCAGTTCTCATGTGTGGAAGGTGATTGGCTCCTGGGGGCACTGTGCCTGTTGGTGGATCCCGCTGCTGGGCTGGGCAGGTGAGTGTGCTGTCAGGAAGTAGGACCTGGTCAGAAGAGGTGAGCATCTGGGGGTGACCTGGAGGGATGGATTTCCCTCCTGGGCTCCTCCCCTCACTCTCTGCCTCCTGGCCACCACGAGTGAGCAGCTTTTCCTCCACAGCAGGCCCTTCCACCACGCTGGCTCTGTGTTTGAGCCGGAAGATCATGGACTGCAACTTCTAAAATGGAGACAAAATAAACATCTCCTTGAAGCCGGAGTACCATGTCTCAGTGACCGAGGGATTAAGACACCTATGTTCAACCCCTAGCACTGGGGGAGGGGAGGACAAAGTGAGAAGAAGCCAGTACAAGAAAGGAAATGAGGAGAAAGGCCACAGGTTGGGGTGCCAGGAGCCATGCAGCTAACAGATACAAAAGGAAAGGAACGGTATTTTCCCCGAGCCTGCAGAGCCAAGCAGACCCACACCTTCACTTCTGAGCCTCGTAAGATTTATTTCAGACTTCAGATCTTTGGGATTCCAAGTCAAGAAATGTGTTGCCCTGGTCACTAAGTTTGTGGCCTTTGTTCCAGCAGCAGTAGGAAGGTAACACACCTCTCCTGCTATCTCTAACACTGCAAGGTAATGTCAAGGGTCATGATTTATACTGAAGTCACATATTTGTATTTAACCCGGGTAGTGCAAAATCAGCACTGAATGCTCATTTGGACAGAGCCAATCTGCTTGGTCACTGTGTCCGCAAAGCCCAGCTCAGGGCCTATGATACATATACCAGAGGATATCAAAGTTCCTCAAGGCATACCTACCTTCCAAGTAGGAACGTGGGGTCCTCCCTGGGTTTGGCAGACTCATCCTAATTATGTTTACAGTCGGGAAAAATGAGTTCCCAAACCAGCCAGGTCACCGAGCTCAGATACGCTCAGGAGGAATAGCAGCTGTATCTTGACTTAGAGAAACCCAGGCCAGACGTCCTTTGCTCATGGGCCTCTTTTCCTCTTATTCCCATCCTAAAGAGCACAGCTCAAAACTGCATGGTCCAATAGAGCAGACACTGAGCACATATAGTTGTTTAAATGTAACTGAATTCAAATTAAATTAAAGAAAAGACCCAGTCACTCTAGCCATGTCCCAAGTGCTCCCTAGGCCTGTGTTGAGTAGAAGAGGGCAGAATGTTTCTATCTTTGTAGAGTCTTTGATTGCACAGCTTGGGGTATCTCTGAAGGCATTCTTAGCTCTAGGTCCACCTGCCGCCCCTGACCAGAATATCTCAGGGGAAGAGAAACGCGGGCACCACACCTAGTTCTGCCTCAGAATTCACTTGAGAGTGGCTCTTGAGACGTGCAGCTAGGAGTGGTGTCCAGAGGCCTCTGGTTTTTCACTAGAACGACTGTATCTCTGGAGTGTACGAAGCAGAAGAAGCAGAAGGGAACTGTAAAATGCGAGTTGGGACTGTGCAGGGGTGAGGCGGGCAGACGGAGTTTAGAAAGGAGGAAGTAGGGAAAGATAAGGGGGCCACGCGTAGGAAACACAGCAGTGTTATCAGCAGGAAAAAAAGCTCAGATGCTGAAAAGGAGGCCTCCCGTGAGACCCAAGAGTGTATCAAACAACCCACCAGCTTTCAAGGGGCACAACTAAGCACACAGAAGGACAAAAAGGGGTGAGGCTCCCGAGGGTCCTCAGAGCCATCCACTCACTGCCCTAACAGTAGTGTGGGGGAGACACAGCAGATCACTTCAACAGAGAGCAAAGAAACTGTGACTTTTCCAAGCCACAATTTTAAAATCCGAACACATTAAGTTGGTAAAACTGTGGAAAAGCAGAAATCACCGCCTGTTGCTATTTAGTGGAAGAGTATATTAAACCTGTCTCATTGGAGGCAACGAGGCCATTCCCATCAAAATTACACACACAGAGTCTAGGGGCCAGCCAGTCAGTATCAGGAATTTACCCTTCAGAGATCCCCAAACACGTGATGCAGACATGGATGTACATGGTTATTCAGAGCAGCTACAGGCAGAAGTAACCGGGAAAGATCAGAAGCAATCTGCCACTGGGGAAGTGAGTCAGGAAGGCCTCAAACAGGAGGGTTTTATTGACTAAACTCCAAGATACATTATATGATGTAAAAATAGCAGCAGTTGGGCTGGGGGTGTGGCTTGATGCTACAGTGGTTGCCCAGCATGCTCCAGGCTCTGGGTTCCAGCCCCAGCCTTACAAATGAATGCATAAATAAACACTAACAGAAGCAGAAGCAAAGTGTAGAAGTATAGCGGGAACACCAGCATTAAGGACATTAATACTTGAGCTAAGGGAAATGAAAGGACACACATATTTGCAAGTCTCCAAATTATTTCCGGAAGCACCCACAGGAAAGTGGTAACTTGTTTGTCTCCAGGGAAGAGAAGGGACAGAGGAAAGACAGGGCTAGGAGGGAGGTCAACTTTTCATCCTGTGTTCTGTGGTAACTTTCAAATATCAAGCCTGAGCATATATTACTTATTAAGTATAAAATAAACAAAAGAGATACAGACAGGCCGCAGCTTAGGCTGATCTGCCCAGCGATTCTTTGTTGGCCTTACCATGGCGTGAGTGTGATACGCATTCTGAACAAACCATACGTGGAACTTGGGATTTTGATATTTTTCTAGACTAAGTGATAGGCAGTATGATCTCATGCTAGGCAGCAGCAGCAGAAGCAAGACCCAGCTCCCAATCACTCTGCCATCACAAGGGGAAACTGACACCAGGGTGTGCCGAGTTGCTTAGCTGGAATGCTTCGTGGGCCACGTACAATATATGTATCTTTGACATAACGATATTTTCGACTTATGATTGGGTTCATCAAGATGCAATCCCAATCCCACTTTATGTCCAGGCACAACCAAAAGTGTACAATACAACCTAAACACTTCTCCCCATGGATGACACCCTCTCAGCACCTGTCAGGGGCACACCGGCCCTGAGCTTCCAGGATTCCATGGGTACAGGGCTCACTCGCTTTGCTTAGAGTGTATCTTTCCTTGTCACGTGGGGTATCTAACAGGAAGTCCCAGATACCTGGCCCTCAGTTAATTCAGACTGTAATCTAACTTTGGAAGAAAGCAAGGAATGTGTTCCCTGCCCTAAATCTCGGTTTCAGGGTCCTATTTCTGACTCAGATAGACACCCCAGTGGGCCCTTGAAGGCAAATCAGACATCACCATCACTGAATGATCCCCTGCCAGCTTCTTACTCCATAGAAGAAGATGAAAGCAAGTCTCACGGCTGCCTTCTGATAGTCACTATGTCACTATGGACACCAGAAACAAGCCTGCGCCAGGGCTGCCTCCAATATGCCACCTCCATAGCACCATAGCAACAAAGGTAATATTATTGTTCTCGATAGAGGAAGAGGAAAACCACACATACACACATACTGTGTCATGTGATAGCTTTCAAAACTACAGAGATAGATTTTCTACACCCTACCACTGCCTATCACTTCCTGACACAAAGCTTCGTCAATGGGAAGTCACAGGTGCTGGGCAATTACCTCTTCACACCATCATAAGATGCGTACCCCTCACAGGAAACTGGCATGGAACCGAGTCCCCAGCAAGCTGGAAATGGGGGCTGTCTCTCCGTTAGATGCCCACCTTAAGGGCAGGCAGAGCAGCAGCATGCTCGGGGACAAAGCTCCAAGCTGTGCCCTGTCTGTGTGGCTTTCTGGCTGGCTGCCTTCTCTGCGCCAGACCAAGCTGGGCACTGGGGTTTCAGTGGTTGCAGCAATGAGCCACACACTAATCTCCAGACCCAAATGTGGAAAGCATTAACCCAAATGAAAAGACATAAATCAGGAAAGGAGTTTGCGGCAGGGTGGAAAACAGCTCTTCTTGGAGATTGAGAGCCAGGCTATTGCACAAGAGCTGAGTGAGTCACCAGCCGGTAGAGGGAAGGACCAGGCAGGCAGGGGAGCCCCAGCGGGACTGCGGGGATACAGCAGGGCAGCATGGGGCAAAAACTCAGCATCAGGCTCCTAACAAAGCAACTTCATCAGTCTGAAAGAGGGTGGGGGGCAAAATATCACCTCCCCCAACTCAGGAGTGCCTCAAAACCTCTTCTCCTCAGTCAACCGGTCACCTTCTGCAGCCACAGCTGCACCCCCAGGAGCTCTCCTGTGCCTCCTCGGCTGTGTGTCAAGGATTCCCTTGAGGTCTCCAAACCTGAGGTGCCCAGAGTGAATGGTCCTACTTTTCAACTCTTTTCAGGGCTATTTCTTATCTCTTTCTCCTCCACTTCTTCCAAACACCCCATCCTCCGCACAGGCTGCTCCTGACCAGATGAACCCTTCAGCTTCTCTGTACCTCATCCCTGTAGAGAACCCCACTCCTCGCCAACTTACTCCATCATGAAGGACTGCAAACCTCTGACTTCCATGTCAGTTCCGAGTAAGCACCTGCTGCACGCAGTGAGCAGTGCAGCACACTAGTCCTTCAAGTGGAGCCCCCAGAGAGCTCACTCTGCTGGGAGTAAAATAACAGGAGCGCTGCAACCTGGCGGCCCTGGGAATTAGCTGAGCTACCTGCAGGCTCTGGCAGGGTCGCTCACTTCTCCAGGTCATCTCCATCTTACGCTACTGACACGAAGCTGGGCTTAAAGACTAACTGGGTCCCTTGGACTCTGACAATGACCACCTGGAAGAAACAGACAAAACGAAACAGCAGTCTCCTCTGGTCCCCAGGGATATGTCTCAAATCCCTGGTGAATGCTTGAAACTGCAGATAGTACAGAAGATTATACACACAGCTATCGCTTGGTAGCTGTGAGGGATTAGTTCCAGGATGGTCCTCGGATACCAAACCCTGCAGGTGCTCAAATCCCTCTTATAAGATGTTGCAGTATTTGCATATAACCTGTGCTCTTTAAATCACCTCTAGCTCACTTCCAGTCCCTAATACAATGTACACAATACTGTATAAATAATTGTTATGCTGTATTGTTAGGGGATAATGACAAGAAAAAAAGTCCGTATGTGCTCAGCACAGGTGGATTCTTCTTTACTGCACATTTCTGGTGGCCTTGGGGGCCACTGTGAGAACTTCCTCGGCTCTGACTCTGCCAACCCAGGGAGCCATCAGCGTGCCTAACCAGAAGCATGATATGACCAGGCTCTTCATTTAAGAACAAATTGGGGGCAGGGGGAGCGGGGATAGAGCTCAGCAGCACAAGTGCCTGCCTGGCAAGTGCAAGGTCCTGAGTTCCATTCCCAGTGCAAAACAAAAAGAACAGATTGGGGACAAAGAGGTGACCATAGTAATCCTAGCACATAAGATGGTGGCCATGGTTCTATCTAGGGTGAGACCCAGGTGTGGTGGTGCACACCTGTAATCCCATCATTTGGGAGGCTGAGACAGGAGGATCGTTCCAAGCTCGAGGCCAGCCTCGTCTATAAAGTGAGCTCAAGGCCAGCCTGACTGCACAATGAGACCCTGTCTCAAAAAGACAAAAAAAGAAAAAGAGAGTATCTAGGGTGAGAGAGGTGAGGAGTGGTGGGATTTTTTCAAAGTATATAAGAAGAGCAATCTGTTTTTCCCACATACATGATGGGGGAGAGAAAGAAGAGTCAGTGTCTGAGGGTTTTGACCAAGAAGCTGGAATCATTGATTTGTCATACTCTGAAATAAGGAGGGCGGCAGTGGCCCCAAGCTGGAGGCAGAGCTCGAGCATGGAGTAGTTCTGAACAGGCTGTGTAGAACTGTCAAGCACACAGCTAGAAACATGACTCATAGGGCTGAGAATTTGGTTCACACTTCATCCTGAGGGTAACAAGAGGAGGTGTGGAGACAGCTGTGACCACCACAGATTAAAGCTGGTGAACGGGGTCCCAGTTGCAAGACAAGACAATAGAGTCTGAGCAAACAGGGATTCCACCTCAACCTCCTGTTGCTCAACCAGGCGTTCCTCCAATTCTCCCAGCCCACGGGGTGGGAGTGGAGCTGTGGGGACAGGGCGGGAGCTGGGAATGCAGTCTGACCACAGGCTCCAAAATCTCGAGCTGGGAACAGCTCCACTCACTGACTACCTGTTAACCTCCAGGGCCTGCACCTGTGGCTCAGGGCTCTGCCAGGCGATTCTGGAGAGCTCTTTTGTCTCTGAGCTGTCATGAAGCACTGAGGCAACCTGGCTTCAACACCAAGGAGGCTGTGAGGACAGTGCAGGCCCAGGCAGGCGGCCAGACTATTTGGGCTCCTCTCAGGGGAGGTTGAGCTTCCCCTCTCCCTAGACACCAGCACAAGAGGACTTCCAGGGACAGGTGCCACCACTTCAGTGCTGTCCAGCACTTTCATTCGCCCAGTCATTTGACAAATTTTTATGAAGCACCTATCAGGCACTGTTTCTAGGTATTTGAAGGGCTAGGGATGTACCTCAGTGATAGAGTACTTGCCTGGCATGTGTGAGGCCCTCAGTTGCATCTTCCATACTGCCAAAAGATTTAAAAAAAAAATTAAAGTTGAAGTATTTAGGACTTGTCAGCCAGCAAAAATAGAAGAAAAACTCTGCCTTCAAGGCATGTGTGTTCCAGCGTGAGATGGGAGTGGGCTGGGAGGGCAAACAATACACACAACAAGTAAGCCAATGATGAAGAATGCCAGACGGGGCGAGAGCAAGGTAAGGGGAATCCGGGAGGTGGTAGCAATTTTAAACAGTTCAGAGACATTCCCATTGCATTCCAGGTCACAGTTGAAGATCTTTCTAGCTCTGCTGTCCACTTTATTTATTTATTCCTTCATCTGATGGTTACTGAGTGCTCACCACGGGCCTGCCCCAGGCCCTATCCACTCTCACAGAGCTGACCTCTTATTGAGGGAGACAGAGGTTAGGATAACTAATCATGGCAGGGTTACAGTAAGCAAGACCTCTGCCTCTTGGGATTCCTGAAGACACGCCAATCACAAGAGACACGGAACATGCCTGAAACTAGAGCTGTGGGTCCCTCCCCAGACTGCCTCGGATTCCTGGGCAAGGTCCCAGCTGCACCTTGGCCGACGTCTCCTTCCCCTCCCCTCCACAGTGACCAGGGTTAGAGAACACTGCTCCCCCTCGGCTACCAGCGCCACCACACAGTGGTTTCCCTAGAAGCTGTGAGGACACCGTTACGCCTCGGCTGGCCACTGTCTCCAGGTACCTACTGGCTGTGCAGCCCCCTGGACCAATGTGTCTCCTCCAGGCTGCAGATCCAGTATCTCCAGACTGGACAGGCCCTTCTGGACAGTCCCGAGTACCTGGCTAGGTGGGTCTGATTCCTCATACCTGACTGTACTCACCCTCCAGGGCCACAGCTGGCTGGGAACAGAGGAGGAGCAGAGCAGGATGGCACACCCAAGCGTAGAGGAGGCCAAACTCATACGGAACCTCAAGCTTCTCACAACATGCTTACATTCTCTATTTCCAAGTGTTAACCACCTGAGCTCCTGTGTGCAGCGCTGTGCTGTCCTGGTCCCAGGCACTCCCAGGAGATACAGCCACCCATGGATGGAGCAGCCACCGAGCACTGGTCCGGCCACCATCTATTCGTCCCTGTACTTTCTAGATTCTTGGCCAGCGTTACCTCACCCCGTGGACTGTAGGGACTTGAGAGCAACCACAACACTGGCTGTAGAAGACTGGGCACCACTGCTCTTCCTTCTCCTCTTACTACTAACTCTGCCCTCAGATGGCTCTGCTAGACCCAGACTCAATCCTAAAGCCACCCGTGGAAAGTTTGCTTTCGAAAGTATAGAGCTGACTCTCAGGGGAGCTGCTAGAAGACCATGCTCCCAGCTTCACACACAGGCAGCTGGCAGGGAGGAAGAAGGAATGTACAGAAAGGGCAGCTGTCCATGCCTTCCCTGACCCCTCCTCTGCTTCTCATCCCTTCTCTCATTTCCTCCCTTCAAAACTGCTACATGAAAACAACGGCCTTCTGGGTCCCCAAACTGGGTGTGTAGGTGAATTTATGATGAGAAAAGTAACCAAGCTGAAGGGACTGAGGGGGTCCTCTATTTTCTCTGTGAGATAGTGTCTCGGTCCATCATGTTGCTATGACAAAATGACCATGGCTGGGTGATTTACGAAGGAAAGAGGTTTATATTAGCACACAGTTGTAGACATCTAAGAGCGTAGGATGAGCACCTGCTTAGTTTCTGGTGAGGATCTCAATGGAGGATGGCATCACCCTGCAGGAGCACATGGAAAAGTCGTAAAGATGCACGTGTAAGAGGCCAAAATACCAAGTGCCCTTCCAGTCCACTCTCATGGTAACTAATCAGTCCCTTGAGACCCAATCTACTCCCACAAGACTTAATCCAGTCTCCAAGGAAAACATGAAGCCATTTGTGCGGGTGGCACCCCCTCAACCTAGTGTAATTATCTCTTCAGGTCCCAATAACTCCCAACACTGTTGTGCTAGGAATCAAACTTCAATGTCACTTTTGGTGGGGGCCAAACCATAGCAAATGGGCTAGGAAAGAATGGTCTAGGGACAGCAACTAGTGGTTCAGAACTTGAGCTCTGGATCTAGGAATACTACACACCCATCATACCAGCTACTTGGGAAGCTGAAGTGAGAGGATTACAAATCTGAGGTCAATACCAGAAACACAGCAGATTTTTCCTTCCTTCCTTCCTTCCTTCCTTCCTTCCTTCCTTCCTTCCTTCCCTCCCTCCCTCCCTTCTTCCCTCCCTTCCTCCTTCCCTCCTTTCCTTCCTTCCTTTTCTTTCTGACTCTGAAAAGTGATGGCCTGAATATAAACCCCGGCTCTGCTACTCACTGGCTTGGTGACACTGGGGAAATTATTTCAACTATGACTTGGTTTCTCCATATGTAAAGAAGGCATGGTCTGTTGTGAGGATAAATGTCAAGTGTTTAGAAAAGTGTCTGGAAAATGGCAAGTACTATATAAATGCTCCCTACTAATACTAAACATTTCTGAATCAACAGATCTAATTGAATATATTCTATCCACCTCAGTGGCCAATGCCCACTCACTGGTTCAGAAGCTACGGGTACGTAGAGGCACAGGGAGACTGAAGATCTAATGTCAGACCACTGAGAGTGCTCCTTTGCTCCTCGTCAACCTCTCCTGTGTCTGGCCTCATTCCTCTCAACCCAGTCTCAGAGGCCCAGGAGCTTCCCAGGTGCCACTAGTGCACCCAGCAGAATTTGGTATCCCACCCGCGATGGTTCGTCTTGATTGTCAACTTGACTGGATTGAGAAAACTGCTGGGAAGCTAGTAAAGCACACTTCTGCTTGCACCTGGGTGTTTCCAGGGATGTTTGGTATGTGGGACAGCAAACGGGGGAGACCCGCCTTGAATGTGGGTGGCACCATTCAATAGGGTGGGGCCATGATGGAACCAAGCTGGAAAAGAAAGAAGCCTGCTGTCACTCGGTCTCTCTCCTCTGCTGTCATTATGAGGTGAGCAGCTCCATCCCACCATGTGCTTCCCATGCCGATGTTCTGTCTCACCATGAACCCAGAAGCAATGCAGCCAGCTGACTGTGGACTACAGTCTCTGAAGCTAGGAGCCTTCCTCCGGACAAGTTGTCTCTCAGGCATTTTGTTACCTCAAAATCCACTGAGACTGATTCTTACAGGGGAAGATTTGAGAGGTCCCATGGCTGCCTGCAGCTTGGTGGACCCCTGGTGCAAAGCCTCCAAATGCACATGGCGACAGTGTTGCCTCTTACTGAAGTCATGGAGATATGACCCCAAAGCTGGCCATGCCACCGTCACACTCAAACAGCACCAGCCAAAGCCCCATGCTCAAAAAACAGCATCAGCACATAACCCTGGGAGGTGGCAAGAGGAAGGAGCAGCACATGGGAAAACACTCCCGACTCACCAGCTATGCAGTGCTCAGAATCCCCCAGAGGACGCCTGCTCTTCCACAAACAGGGGTTGTACTGGCCATGTCCCTCCTCCAAATCCATCCCCAGGAAACAATGTCTCTAAAACTCTTAATCTCAGAACCAACCAGTTACTGTATTCTTGTCCATCCTTCCCTCCCACCAATGCTTGCAAATGCTGCTTTCTTTCTCCTTAGAAAGGCAGCCACTGCCCAAGCCAAACTTTTTATAAGCTTCCCCCAGGGATACGCATATTGAGAGGGCTCCGGATACTGTTCACCCCAGGTGCTTGGATTGGGGTATGTGGCCCCATTCAAACACTCAAAAATACCTATTTTCTCAGATCAAGAAGGAGGCCACCCAGAGCCTGGCTCAGCAACAACCCCCACCAGAAAGGTAGGTTCACCTCCTGATTAAGGAGCAGTTGGCACCCATAAAAGAGGGGTGGAAAGCCCCCGGTTTAAGGTGAAAAGTCCCAGCTTTCAAACACAGCTTCTCTACACAGCAAGCTATTTACCACCATGGTTTCTGCACCCTTCAACTCCAAACCCCAAGTCACATGATGCCAACGAAGTTAACTGAGATGTGTAACAAAGTGCAGGCTGCAGTTTCTGTTGTTCTTTTAAGTGTGGCTGCCAGACTCCATATTTAAAGAAATAAAATGTCTCTGTGCATTTACATAAGCCTTAGGGTGGGGCACGCACCCTCTATGTTACTGGGTCTTCAACATGCACTGGAGACCCCTGCTTCACACAGCCTGCTTGGAATCCTCATGGGGAGCTTCTAGCAGCAGAGACTGCTGAGCCCTGCTCTGGCTTTCAGACTCGGTAGGTTTGGGGTGAGCCTGAAAACGTGTAACTCCATCCAGGAAGTGCCAGGAAATATAGGTGCTGTGGGTCCTGGGAACCAAACCTTTTCACTGGCGCACAGTAGTCACACAAAATAGAAGTTCCATCTTGGCACAGCTGTATGTGCATATTCCACAGTTTGATCATCCTCCACCATTACCCTGGCCCTTCCCCTGACCCTCTTGCTCTACCTAAGAGTCTCAAGGCCCACATTTTGAGAAGCCTAGCCTTGCAATCCCAAGGCTAATGAATGTATTAAAGATTGTCCAAAATGACCCCCAAATGAGTCAAAGAACAGTCAGTGCCTCTTTCTGTCTCTCTTTTTTGTTGCTTCTTTCTGTGGTGCTGGGGATCGCACCCAGGGTCCAAGCAGGCTAGACAAGTGCTGCACTGCTGAGTTACCCCTCTCGCTCCCGCCCTGTGCCCTGTCTGGGTAATGGCAGCTGGTGGGGTCTGGCTGCTGACTCTCAGCTTTTCTACCTCCTGCCTCAGACGCAGGCACGGCCAAGGGTGGAGGATCCAGAACCTCGATCATCAACCCAGTTTCTAGGCTCCACTGGGTTCTATTCATTTTTCCTCATGGTGGCAGGAAAAGGCTCCACGAGTCCCCAGCCACTAGCTTCTGGAACAGCCTGCCTCTTCTCCATACACGGCCTCCACTCCACCCTTCCAAGAGCAGAGAGCAGTCCGTAGCCAATCCTTGGAGTCATCAAAGCTGGAGGCTGGAGTCTGAGGCCCACAGGTCAGGGGAGGGGCAACTGCAGAGTCCCAGACCAACTGATTTCAGGACCCTCCCTTCTGGGCAGAGGCTGGAGATGGTGGACTTCCTGGGGGGCCGGGCAGGCACACACTGGACGCAGTGTCTGGCCGCACAATGCACAAGAGGCCGGCAGGGCAGGCAGCCAGGGCCCACTCATGCCAGTACCATCTGGGAGCCCGTGCCAGGCCTCGGAGGGCAAGCTGAAGAAGCTGGACTCTGTCTTGGGGCACAGTTGGGCTCTATTCTTATCTCAAGGGGGAATGCGTGACTCTCCTTCCCAGGAATGGGGGCCCCTGGCAAGGCGGAGTGGGAAACAGAGCCATCACTATGCCCGAGAGGGCTCTCCTCGCGGCTCCTGGCTCCAACCAGCCCCTCATGGCAGGGCCCTGCACAGGCCTCCAACAAGGAAAGGCCAAGATGGAGATGGCCATGGAAATGGGCATCAGACCCCTGCACAGGCCTCCTATCACTCGAGTCTCATGCCAGCAAAGCCTGTCCGGAAACACACCCAGGTACCCTGGGAGAGCTAACAGGACAGGGTCCCAAAGGACAATGCGGCCTCTACTACACAGTTTCTCACCACAGACCAAAGGAGCAAGCCCACATACTGCATGCAACACATATACATATACACACACACACACACAGGTCCGCCTGCAGATACAGGCCTTCCACCCCATGGCTCGTGCAGCACACCTTCACGCGCCAACAGATCTTCCTGAGCGCTCTCTAGGCCTGCAAATGCCTGTTGTAGCCACCAAATGGGGCACCGGACACTCTCAAGGACTATAAGTGAGCACACCCATTCTAAAGTGCAACAGGACAGCATGGGTCAACACGGACACCCCTCGTGTACACGTGCAGGTGCACTCCCCAGGAAATTAACGTCAGTGCAAAAAGACAGTGTCGTTAGCAATGTCACCTTCAGTGATCTTAATAATAGCAAAAAAAGAAAAAGACAGCCAGGTGTGGTGGTGCACACCTGTAAGCCCAGCACTCGGGGGGCTGAGGCAGGAGGATCATTGAGACTTCAAGATCAGCCTGGGCTACATACAAAGTAAGCTCAAGGTCAGCCTGAATTGCATTGTGAGACTCTGTTTCAAAAAGACCAAAGAAAAGAAAAAGAAACAAGTTTAGTGTCCAGCACAATGGGATAATAAATAGTACTTCATCCAAAATATACATTAAAGCTGGGCACAGTGGTATGAGCCTATAGTCCCAGCACTCAGGCAGCTGAAGCTACAAGATTGCTTGAGTCCATGAGTTTAAGACCAGCCCATATAACACAGCAAAACCCCATTTTAAAATAATTAATTTCATAAAATAAACATTGGAATTGAATAGCAAGCACTGAAAATACTTAGAAACATCTACTGATAGATATATGCTTAAATAATATTAAATTTGAGTAGAGCATGGTGGCACATGCCTGTAATGATAGCTACTTTGGAGGCTGAGGCAAGAGGATTCCAAGTTTGAGGCCAGCAGTGGCAACTTAGCAAGCAACCCTGTCTCAAAATTAAAAGGGCTGGGGATATAGCTCAGTGATAAGAACAAATCCAGATTCAATCCTTAGTATAAGTGAGCCTGGGCTACACAGTGAGCTCAAGGCCAGCCTGAACCGAATAGCGAGACCCTGTCTCAAAAAGCCAAAAAAAAAAAAAAGACTATTAAGATTTAAAAAACACCAGACTGCATAGCTGTATGTGTAATGTGATTACAAAGGGAGAGAAAAGGAGATCATTCTTTCTGTCCCAGCAATGAAAGAAGCGGAGCAAAGGGAGACAGGGCAGTGGGGGACAGGGCTGGGAATGAGGCCAGGGTGCAAAGTGGCCAGCCGAGGGTGGGCCTCCACGGCAGGGATTTGACTAAGTCCTGTTCAGCCTTCTTTTGGATCAGGCTTAAAGGACTATGAAAACATCGGAAAATATTTAACAAGTAAACTTCTGGAAGCCCCTCCACCCTGCTTCATTTATTAACACTTCCGTTCCACCCACTCCCCCATCCACTCCCGCTTCGCTTTGCAGAGCCACAGATAGCCAGACAGAACTGACTCCATGCACGCTGGCCCACAGTGGGTGAACCCATCAACGGGTCCTGTTCTGCTGGGTCACCTGGCCACTGTCACAGAGGAGCTCCTTGATCAGCAGAAGACCCACAACAGGAGCTGGTTGACACTATTTGGGCTGCCCGGTCATCAGAGTGCCAACAGGGCCTGACCCGGGAATTTAAGAAGGACAGGGTTCAATGGGCCTTTCTTTTCTATTCCTTCATTTAGATTCATTTAGATTCATTTTATATCCATTAATGCATTGAGGTAGGGCCTCACCATAGAGCCCAGGCTGGCCTTAAACTTACGATCCACCCTCCCGAGGGCTGGGATTACAGTCATGTGCCACCATGCCTGGCAAGTGAGCTTTTCTTGCAAGGGAGGAGCTGCTTCTCCACCAGGGAAAAGGATTTGTTCCAGCTGGCTCCCTCCCCTGGAACTCCTCAGGGCTCTCAGGGAAGAAACCCTTGAATAATGAACGGGCATGAGAAGAGGAAGGAAGAGAATTCACATTCTGAAGATTCTCACTCTGTGCCCAGGAAGTACCCAGAATTCAGGGAAGAGCTTTATTTTGGGTGTTAGGAGCCAATTCCAGTGAGGGGGACAGGAAAAGAATATGCTCCAAAATCATGAGGCTGATTCCAGTTCCTAACAATAAGAGCAGGTAGCTAATTCTGGGTTCAAATCCTAGCCCTCAGCGGTACCACACTGGTAGTACAATCTCCCTTTGCCTCTCTGGGTTGCTGTTTCCCCACCTGGAGAATCTTGGTATGGTTGAAGGGAGATGTTATGGTTTGTGTCTGGGTGTCCCCCCAAAGACACATGCAGTTATGCGGTGGGCTTTTAGAGTTTATGACTGATCCATGATCCAACGTTGGGATTATTGGTGTAAGTGCTACACCCACCCTGTGGTGGATAGTCTGCATATTTAAGGGAGAGTAAGAGGCTGCTTGCCACCACTCCTCCCTTTTGCTCTGTTGCCTTTGCTATCTTTCACCATGAACTGTTGCCCTCTGCCATGCACCACTCTGCCTTCGAGCCAGCCAAGTATGGACTGAAACCTCCACAAACTGTGAGCTAAATGAATCTTTCCTTCCTGCATCTTGGGCATCAAGTATTTTGTCTCAGCAATGAGAGAAAAGTAATTGAGACAGGAGACATTAGCAAGTAGGACTCTAAAAACCCAAGTGCAATTGCAGGCTGCTTTTTGAATTTCTGACCCAGGCAATTCACATGCATGACCAGGATTAACATTTGCCTCCATTGGGAAGGTTACAACCTGAAAGTTGGTTGTACCCAGCCCACAGGTGGGTGGTAGCCAGCGCCCTATGGTTGTTCATGGTTGGTTTTGATTTGGATCAACTGGCTACATTTCCAAACTAGAAGATTTTGGTTTTGAAGCTAGGCACGAGCTGATGGCTGGCTAATACCACCTGCTTCTGATGATGCAGAACTGCTCAGATCCTAAGAGACCTGCTTGGCCCCTGGCACTTGCACCCTCAAGCCGCAGCTCAAGCTAGCCCTACCTTCTGTGGTTGTAGGTACCAGCTCTGCTCTGAACAGTGGGGTTAACTAAGCAGTGATGTGGGGATCCCTAGGAGGAAGATAGCACTGGCCTCATCAGTTTTTCCCTAGACCCCACCCCAGTTTACAGGGTGGGCGACAGGGGGGTTCCAAGACACCACAATGTGGACCTCTCACTTCTGCACAGGCTGAAGTACGATGCTGTGCTGACTGGCCGAGGAAGTGAGTCTGTAAGCTGGGGCTGGTGGGGCCTGGGGGCGGGGGAGACATGGTGGGGAGATTCTGGAGAAGATGCAGGCTTGAGAAACTGCCTGGAATGTTCGGCTTTTCTTCACCCCATCCTCATCCTCCACAGTCCCACCCAGTGATCCTGAAAGTATTTCAGCTGTGTATTCATCAAGGAATAGACTCTGCCTGGAGCCAAGGCTGGATGACACAACTGCCTGTGAGATTTTAAAGACATTTGGATTTTAAATGACAGTAACCCAAACCAGTGACGTGCTGGACATGGTAGAAAATTATTTCTAAATCCAAGGCTCTGATTGGAAAGCAGAGGCAGAAGGTCATCTTGAAGATGGAAACCAACCTGTCTCTGTCCCCCTGAACGCCCAAGAGCCTATGCAAGTTGCAAGCAGGCTTCATGGACAAAAAAAGTGCTCTGAACAAATCCTGTACCCTAAGCCTCTCCCTGGAGATGCTGATTAGACACCAGAACCTACACAGAGATCTGAGCAAATTCCAGGACCACCTCTTGGGCTACATAAGCTCTCTGCAGAGCTCAGGCAAACACTGAGTCAGACATCCAAACATCTGGGGCTTAGCTAATCCTTTGCTTTGCAGCGGTCAGCTGGGTAGACTCTGAGGAGCTGCAGGGCCAGCAGGGGATGCAGGGCCAGTTTCAAGGGACCCTGGCCAGGTCTGGGAGCCAAGCCCTCAACCCTGCCCTGGGCTGGGGCCCCAAGTCACACACAAGGCCTGTGTGCATCCTCCCCAGCCCACCCCAGCAGTTCTGGGGCGGGTGCATCACCCAACCCACACGTGGGAGGCAGAGGCTACAGCGCGCCAGGATTCCATTCTGTGGTGGAGGTTTGAGGAAGAAACAATTCCCTAATCCCCTTAGAAAATCAAGGCCAAGAAACAACTTGCAGAGAGTCCACAGGCAACTGTTCCCTCTGAGGAGCTGTCCCTGCGCTGACCTGCTGCTGAGGTGCATGAGCAGGAGACAGAGATGTGGACAGGAGGACACTGCTTCTTGTGCCCACAGACCTCCACCGGGGCTCCCACACTGAATGCAGTCAGTTTTGATTTTCAGTCCCCAGCTCACTGAATTCCTGCACAAGCTAAGGTCAAGTGCCTCCCCCAGTCACTTCTCAATGGGCCAGAATATAAAACTCAATGTCTCAAAACATGTATTTATTTGGCAACATTGTTCATTGCCTGTTTGCATTTTAAAGACAAGGTCAAACAATCTTTTAATTTCAAACAAAATGATCATATAACTTCAGTAAGGTTTGAGGAGCTATTCCCTGTGGGTCAGCAGACTGATATGAGAGATTTCCTCAGCCTTTGTCTTAAATAAATGGAAGGAAAAAGGAGTCTGGACCAAAATGCTAAGGCCACACAAAAGGGAAAGGACAATCTTTTCAACAAACAATGCTGGGACCACAGGTATCCATGCACATGCAAAAGGCTGAGACTGGACCTCCTGGTCACACCATTAACACAGAATGGATCCAAGTGCTAACGGTGAGAGCTAAAACTATAATTAAATGTCTAAAGGAAAGCATAGGTATAAATTTTCACCATCACAGTTAGGCAAGTTTCTCAGAGATGACAATGAAAGCCAAGTGTGGTGTCCAATACCAGAAATCCCAGTAACTAGGAAGCTGAGGGAGGCCACAGCAAGAGGACTAGGCTGAGTGTGGTGATGCACACCTGTAATCCCAGCACTCAGGAGACTGAGGCAGGAAGATCCTTGAGAGTTCAAGACCAGCTTGGGCTACAAAGTGAGCTCAAGGCCAGCTTGAACTGCATAGTGAGTGTCTTTCAAAAAGACCAACCAAAAAAAAAAAAAAAAAAATCAAAGCAAGAGGACTGCAACTTTGAGGTGGCCTGAGCTACAGAGTGGGACCCTGCATGAACAAAACCAAAATAATAAAATTTAAACAAAAATTTTAAAGCCTATGTGGCAATAAAAGCAAAAAAATAAAGTAATCAATACAGTACACAGAGTGGGAGAAAAATTCTACAAATCATGTATCTGATAAGAAACTTCTAACTAGAATACGTAAATACTTACAACTCAGTAACTATAGCATTTGTTATTTGACACAATTTTTTTAAATGGGCAAAGGCTCTGATGAGACCCTTCTCTGAAGAAGACACATGAACGGCTAATAAGCATGTGAAGATGCCCAGCACCTTCAGTCTCCAGGGAAATGCAAGGCAAAGCCACAACGACATTCCACTTTGCACCCACTCAAACAGCTATAATGAAAAACATAGATAATAACAAATGTTGGCAAGGATGGGGAGGAGTTGGAACCCTCCTGGACTCCTAGTGAGAATATAAAAGAGCACAGCATCTTCAGAAAATACTCTGGCAGTACTTCAAAAGGTTACACATAGCTACCACATGACCTATCTAGGTACACATACAGAAAATTAAAAACACATGTCTACACCCAACATGTACACAAATGTAGCAAACAGTATTATTTCTAAGAGTCAGAAGCAGAAATGACACACGTGCTCATCCACGGGTGAACAGAGAAACTGTAATATATTCGTAACAATGGATAAATCAGAAATAAAAAGAAATGAAGTCTTGGGCTAGGGACTTGGTTCAGTGGTAAAGCGCTCCCCTAGCAACACCACGGATAAACTTCAGAAACATTCTAAGTGAAAGAAGTCACACGCAAAAGGCCACATAATATATCAGGCCATTTATAGGAAGCCTCTAAAGGCAAATCTGGAGACAGAAAGCAGATTAGTGGGTGCCAAGGGCTGGGGTGGTGGGGGAAAGGGGGAATGATTGCTAGTAAGTACAGTTTCTTTTGGAAATGATAAAAATGTCCTAAAATTAACTATGGCGATGGTGGCACAACTCTGTGAATATATTTAAAAAAACCCTGAATTACATACTCTAAATGGATGGATTGTATTGCAAGTGAATAAATAATAAGGTTGCTATCAAAAAAGAAAAGGCATCTCACGGAGTTTGCTGGTAATTTCACAGCCAAACCAGGACACTCGCCTTCCTGACCCCTCCAGGTGTCACCACTTCTCTTCCGTCCCACAGGGTCTCTTGCCACAGGCACGTGCAGGCCTAGGAGAGCAGCACTTGAGTGCTCCCTGACTTCCTGTGGACAGCGAGTTTTGTTTCCCCAGCTAAACTTTAAGATTCTGAATCCAGGGAAGGCCTCAGCGGCAGCGAAAGGGCCAAGGTCTCCTTGCGCCCCTGCACGTATGAACACACTCATTGCCGCACGCCTGCCTTCTTGCTCCTCTCGTTGCCAAGTACCTATCACCCATAACTAAATGCCCTTGAGTCAGATTTCCTCTGAGTCTCTGTGCAGGCACCAGCTCCCTCTGAGAACACCACTTTCTTTTCTGTTTTGCTTTTTTTGGTACTGGGAATTGAACTCAGGACCTTGTGCTTACCAGGCAGGCGCTGTACCACTGAGCTAACTCCCTGGCCCACTTTCTTTTAAAACTGATTCTGAATTCCTGATCCACCCACCCTACCTGTGCACAAGGCTCACAGCCATTCACTGTCTTGAGTACTGCTCCGCACAGCCATATCCCAGGCTCTGTCCCCTTTCAATGACCATCACTGGGGCATCAGAAAATTATTTCTAAAGGAATTTAATCTTCTTTGAGTTTTTTTGTTGGGTTCTTGCTTTGCTTTGCGGGGTTGAGACAAGGATTCACTGTGTGCTTCAGGCTGGTCTTGAACTCCCTGTGCAGCCCAGATGGAGATGACCCTCCTCGCCCGGCCTTGCAGAGTGCTGGGACTACAGATTGGCAGGCAATGTAACCTTTACAGCCTCTTTAAGGGGAGGAGAGGGCTCATTCCTAACACATAGGAAAACTTTCTCTTCCTCTTCTTTCAGTCTGACTCACACACTTATCGGCTGCCCCCAGAGCTCTTCCTTCCCTTTCTGCAGAGGTCTGTAAATGCCTCATAAGCCCATTATGACAGGTCTTTCTCCCCTGTGGGACCTTCCTCCAAAAGACAGACAGATACTCATACACACCTCCAATTCTCCCCCATCTTCCTTTTTTTAAATTTTGTATTTGGCTTTTAATTGACAAATTAAAATAATCTATACTGTAAGGCACGGTGGTACCTGCCTGTAATTCCAGCTACTTGGAGGTTGAGTGAGGAGGATCACAAGTTCAAAAGGCCTGTGGCTCTAAGTGTGGGAGGCTGAGGCCAAAGGGTAGAGTTTGAACCCAGCCTGGGGTACAGAGTGAGTCCAAGGTCAGTCTGCACTAAACAGGGAGACCCTGCCTCAACAACAACAACAACAACAAAGCAGGCCATGGTTGGCTCACGCCTATAATCCCAGTATCTGGGAGGCTGAGACAGGAGGACTGCTGCAAGTTTGAGACCCACCTGGACTACAGAGTGAGCTCAAGACTAGCCTGAACTGCATAGCAAAACCCCTTCTCAAACAAAAAAAAAAGAAAAGGAAAAAAAAAAAAAGGCAGTAAGTCTACGGTAGAGAGCCCCAGGGTTGGATCCCCAGTACCATGTGTCAGTCTGTCTGTCCATCTATCTGGCTGAATGAATGAATGAATGAACACCATGTTTTAAACTATGGCTGGGTGTGGTGGCACATGACTATAATCCCAGCACTCAGAAGGCTGAGGCAGGAAGATTGCCATAAGTTCAAGGCCACCTACACTGCAGTGTGAGATCCTGCTGCAGAAAAAATAATAAAATATGTATATACGTTGAATAGCTCCATGGAGCCAGTTAACATTTGCATTACCTCACATATTTATTATTTGTGGTGAGAACACGAAGCCTACCCTCTTGGCAATTTTCCTTCCTTTTTTTTTTTTTTTGAAATAATGTATAACTTCATTCTCCACCCTGATAGGCAATTTTCAATATATAATACACTGTTAACCACCATAGTCAGCACACTATCAATACATCCTCCACACGTTTCCCTCCTATCTAACTGGAATTTTGGTTAACGCCTCCCCGACTCCCCACTCCAACTGCCCCAGCCCCTCATAAGCACTATGCTACTCTCTGCTTCGGTGGGTGTAACTATTTTAGATCCCACCGCCAGGCATGGTGGCGCACGCCTGTAGTCCCAGCACTCAGGAGGGAGGAGGATCTTTGTGAGTTTGAGACCAGCCTGGGCTACAAAGTGAGCTCAAGGCCAGCATGAACTGCACAGTGAGACCCTGTCTCAAAAACACACACACACAAAATCGATCCCACGAAACATGTATTTGGGGTTTGTTTCTTGGTGCCTGGCTTGTTTCATGTGCATAATGTCCTGGGGGTTTGTCTGCTGTCTCCAATGGCAAGGTTCCCTTCCCCACCGCGCATATGCAGCAAGTTTCCTTTGTCTGTGCATCATTTTGTTTATCTGCGCAGATACTGAGGGAGACCCCATAGCCTGGGCGTTGTGAACATCACTTCGATAAACACGGGAGTGCAGGTGTCCTTTCCACAGAGCGACTTCTCGTCCTCCAGAAATGCGCCCAGGAGCCAGCTGGCCTCAGCCCACACAGGCCTGGTTTGAATTCTCCAAGGAGCGGCCTCCCCCAGGGGCCGTGTTGTTCACATTCCCACCGGTGGGCTCCGGTCTCCGCTCCCCACCAGCAGCACCACCCCTTTCTCTCTTGTCCCTCAAAGGATTCTGCGGAGGGCACCAGTGTCATCCTCCTTCCCATTGCTCTGATTGCTTCTTCTCCACAAAGGCCGAGACTAAGGCGGCCAGCAAGGGTTCGCCTAATGAAGGTTGGAGGGTAAGGGCATGGCTCTGAACAGGCCCTCCCTCCGCTGGCCTCCCTCTCAGTTTCCAATCTCACCCCACCCCCATACTGGGGACTAAACCCAGGGCCTTCACGCTGAGCTACGTCCCCAAACCTTTTTATTTTTCTCTTGAGACAGGGTCGTACTGAGTCACTAAATTGCCCAAACTGGGCTTGAACTTGCTATCTTCCTGCCTCAGCCCCCCAGAGTGCTGGGATTGCAGGCGTGTGCCACCACATCTGACTTTGATTTTACCTTTTAATACTGGTAGTCCAAAGCACAGCATGGTGGTGCATGCCTATAATCCTGGCACTCAGGAGGCTGAGGCAGGATGATCATTGCAAGTGAGCTCAAGGCTGGCCTGAACTGCATAGCGAGACCCTGTCTCAAAAGGACAAAAAAAAAAAAAGTACTAGTAGTCCATATGCTTTCCCTCCTCCACGTAGTTGAGAATAAGCCGGCAGAGTGGACACACTCCCTTCTTTCTTATCTACCTACAGTTCAGGCACCCAGCAGGCTTTGTGCCCACTGAGCACATGGGACATCCACAGGCCTCAGACCTGGGGCTGGGGCCGCACCAGCGCAGGGGATGTTCTCAATGAGGAAAAGAACATTTCCAGAAGAAAATCAAAGGCAGGAGCTCACGGTAGCGGGAAATAGCAGGGGAAGACTGGCCCTGGATGACTGGGGAGTGAGGCGATTCCTTCCCCATCAGAGTTTACATAGAATCAGAGTATGAATTAGCAAGTCCACCTCACTGAAGCTCAGAGAAGAGCTCACGCTGAAACTGCACAGAGCTATTTGAAGAGAACTAGACATCCTGAAAAAAAAAAAAAAACGCATGGCAGGGAATTGTAGCACACACCTGTATTCCCAGCACTCTGCCAGCCTGTGCAATTTAGTGACTTAGCAAGACCTTGTCTGAAAAGTAAAACATAAAAATAATAATAATAAAGATCTGGGATGTAGCTCAATGAAAAAGATCTGGATTCAAATCCCACTATTTGAATAGGGTCTCACTACGCAAACCAAACAAAGAGAAAAGGAAACGCCTCCCCAGAGTTGTGTCTGCCTCTTATGAACCCTGACATCATCCATGGCAAGTGTCCTGTGACTGACACGAACTGCAGCCGTGTGTGCACGGCCATCTCACTCATCTTCATTCCAGTGACTCTCCCGTGACCCAGGGTCGGCATGTGGGGAGTGACTTCCTGTGTAGCGCATCAAACCACACAGCGTGTTTCTGGGCTGGGTGTCAGGATGACTCTCTGCAGGGACCGTCCACACCCTCAGTCACTGTCACCCCCCTCTCCAGCCCAAGGTGTGGCAAGTTGCTGAGGGTCATCTGAGTCTCTCCTGACACAGCGCACTGTTGCTGTGGAAAAAGCGGCAGGAGACGGGCAGGAGACACATTCTATTCTCACAGGAAAAGCCAAATCTCGATCTCTAAAATGAACTTCCAATTTGTCGGCCACCGTGTTAGTGCTGCTTGCAAAGTACCCATCTTTACCACCTCCTCTGTTGCCACCCCAGACTACGTTATCATACCCTCACCTGTCAGCCAGCCTCAGGTCATCATCAGAACCCATCCACCTCCACACAGCAGCTAGGGAGATCCTTTGAGACAAGAGACCTAAGACTGTCACCCAATCGCAGAACCCTCCAACGGCTTCCTCCTCATGCTCAGAAATAACAGAGTCCCCGGATGATCTACAACATCCTGCAGTATCAGACCCTCCTCAAACTCCAGACCCCGAATCCTTTCCCTCTCCTCCCTGCTAGCCCAGTGCAAGCTATGTAGCTGTTGCTACCTCAGGCCCTTTGCACTCACTGTTCCTTCTACCTGGAACATTCTTCGCCCAGGTCTCCCTACAGCTCATTCCTTCTCTTCAGGAAGTTTTCTGTTCAAATGTTGCCCGGAGAGGTCTTCTCTATCTACCCCAACTTGACCTATGCCTCTCAGCCAGCCCGTCTTGCTCTCCACCAACACTGCCCTTCTATTTACCTTCACAGTGCTTGTGACTTAGCTGACATACACACAAAGGTGTTAGCTTACTGGACCACAAGCTGCACTGGGCAGGAAACGTATCCTCTTGGTGACCGCTACCCTCCCAGCATCTACACCAATTCCCAGGATATCACACATCCTTTTGAAAACCTTCGTTGGGTGAATGAATAAGTGAATGAATGAATGAATGAATGATAGATTCTCAGTTGAGCTGGGCATGGTGGTGCACGCCTGTAATCCCAGCACTCAGGAGGCTGAGGCAGGAGGATCGTTTTGAATTTGTGACCAGCTTGGGCTACAAAATGAACTCAAGGCCAGCCTGAACGACACAGCAAGACCCTGTCCCCAAAATGACAAAAAAAAAAAAAAAAGATTCTCAGTTGACTGCAATATAACAGTTGAGATCCTGATTCTGTTATCATTTTATTTTTCCTATTGTGAGTTTTACAGATTTAGAAGCATTTACATGATGTGCAAGAAAGAACCACTGACCCCCCCCCCCGCGCTAACTCACAGCCTGGCGGGGGGCGAACATGACCATCCCCACATTATATAAAGACAGAGGGCTGTTCGTTACAGGGATTGAGGAACTGCAGTCGGTTGTCCAAGGGCAAATTTGCAAACACAGACCAAACTAGGTCTCGATTTCAGGCTTCCAGGCTCTCTGTCCTACACTCTCTGCTTCCATCCAGTTGCCTCTGGTTTCAGCATTCTATCTTGCTAGAAAAATCTAATATTGTTAATCATATTAACATTTCAAAATGAAAAGATACATGATCATCTTGGGAGATGCTGACAGGCATTATCTGATAGAGTTCTGCATCTAGTCGTGGCTTCTAACATGTCTCTTCTTGGTATTGGCACCAGTGTAATCTCATACTCTCCACAAAGACATGGAAAACAGACATAAAAAGGATATTAAAATGCTAAATAGAAACCATAAATGCTAATCTAAAACCAACAGCCAGTATAAGAGTTATGAGGAAATTCCAAAGGAATCCCCAGTAAAGATAGGAACATAACTATTTATTAGCATCCTTCTGGAACCATATATCAGCAATAACCAACTTAAAAACAATTAAATTTCACTCACAGTAACAAGAAGAAGAATCAGTATCCTAGGAATAAACCTAACAGAAGGAGTGCACAAGTCCTACGTGAAGGCACCATCTGTCCGAGGATAGAGTTGAACTTGATTATGTGGACACTCTCTGCTCCTGGCTAGTCTCAGGGGCTGTTAGGTCTGAGTCTAACCCCTGGTCCAGAAGCAGTTAACCCTCCTAATTAATGATTCTCTGTAAAGAGCTTATTACTAGTCCCCTTATATGCAAGAGGTACAGATCAGATAATTTCCCCAAAGCACACAGCCGGACAGTCAGGATAGAAGTTTTGATGTGTTTGACTCCCAAGCCTGTGGTCTTCCCACCAGACCACCCAGTCTTCCAGAGGTGAGACGACTGTCTCATGTGCCCCTTTGGCCAGCCTGCCCGTCAGCTCCCAGCATTCCTCTCCTTGTATACCTGGGTTATGGCGGGACTTTGGTTAGGGAAGCAGTATCATTCTGTATATTTAAGCTCAGACATGGAGGCAAGAGCCTAACAGAGACTGCTTAGCCAGCACGACAGCACTATAAAACCAATCCCTAGAAAGACTCTTCCTAATGGTTTTATATCTGTGTATATGTATGTATGTGTGTGTGTGTCTGCTGCGTGTGTGTGTGCAGGTCTACAAACACCTATGTCCCTATGACTACGTCCAAAACTGTCCTGTTTGTGCATATGTGTTTCTGAAGCATGTCTAGCCCAACATGTCTACCATCTACTAGATGGCTGTGTCTACATATGTCTATGTATATGTGTTTCTGTCTACATGTGTCTATGTGTGTGTGCACATGTAGGTTTGTGCGCACATCTTGTCTATCTGTTGCCTGTACTTAGGTCTGCACATACGATTGTGTCTATGTAAGTGTCGATGTCAATATTAATGTCTATGTATATTTCTCCTACTTTTCCTGCTTCTCTAGTTGAACCTTGCCTGACACAGGTACCAAGGTGCATCTGGTAAAAGGCCTCCCAGAGAACAGGCAATCATGGTATAGGAGTGGCAGTGGCAGAAAGCTGTAGCAACTGAAGTCTGCCACTCTGCCTCTCTAAGCCACCAAGGTGAAAATAAAAGGAATTACAGAGTGTCTTCTGTGCATGCAGCATTTCAGACCCAGATGCTAAACATGAAGGGTCCACTCTGGTCACTGTACCACTGTACCTCAATGCTCCCCTCATTGCACACATCTGAGGGGTCTCTGTCAGGACTGCTGGCAGCTGGGATGACCCCACCTGGCCTGCACCCAGCTGCCCCTATGACTATTGTGGAGAAGCTGCTTGTGGAGGCCCAAGAAGGTGGCCCCAGGGTCCTGGTTCCCTCAGTTCCTAGAATCAACTGCTTTGGGAGGCTGCTCACAGGCCACACCAACGTTAGTGTCATTGCTTGAGTCACAGCCTGGGCAGCCAGATCAGACAGACCCCGAACACCCAGGGAAGAGCCCAGTCCCTGTAGCTCTCAATTATTCCTGCAGTTCTCAATTATTCCTCTCTCCAAAGAGCTCAGCTCCAAAGAAAGAAAAAGAGCAGGGCAGAGGAAGAGGCTACTTAGGATATGTTGGCCCATCCAGACAGCATAAGACGAGTTCTTGTACCTCTCTACACTTCGAATTCCTCACCTTTAAAATGTGTATAAGAGACATTTTACAATGAACGCTCATGGAAAGCGTTGAATTTTTAATTAAAAAAATAAAGTACAGGGCCAGGGATATAGCTCAGTGGCACAACGCCTGCCTGGCAAGTGCAAGGTCCTGAGTTTGATTCTCAGTACCAAAAATAAATAAATAAAGTATAACGAAAGTTCAGTTATTTTTAAGATCAACAGAGTAATTTTACCACTGCTCATAGCGGAGAATGAGTACATACTAAGAACAGGAATGGAGTATATCACAAAGTTATATAGTAGTTACAAGCATAACTACTAGAACTAAAAGCAAGTTGTAAACCTTTCAAAATTATCTGAAGAAACACACGCAAAATAAAGTAAATAAAAAAAAGTCCATATAGTAAGTAGCATTAAATTTTAAAGATTTTAAAACAGGGGATGTAACATAAAATGGGGATACTAAAACCAATCATAATTCTTAGAGAAAAAGATTCTTGGATGCCCCCAATATATGTCAAGCTTATATAATTTTTGTCATTCCATGCAACAAGCTGTGCAGCTTCACATGAAGGAACACACTGAACTCAGGGGTTGAAAGACGAGCAACAGAATTATTTCATGAGCTGAACTGTGTCCACCCCTCTAGCAGCCCCACCAATTATTTCTATGCTGGAGTCCTAACCCTCAACACCCTAGGACTTGACTATTCAGAGAAAGGGTCTCTATAAATTCAACTAAGTAAAAAAATGACATCAGGAGGGTGGGGCTGGTCCAATACGGCAGGTGGTGTTCTAGGACACAGATGCATGCAGAGGAAAAGACGACCTGAACACGCAGAGAGGAGAACCAGAAGACACGCCTCAAGAAAGCAGTCCTGCTGACATTTCAAATCAGACTTCTAGTCTCCAGAACTGAGAGAAGATAAATTCTGTCACTCGTGCCCCAGTCCCTGGCGCTGTGTTCTGGCACCACCAACAAACTCACAGAGCCTGTCTGCCAGGCTGCACAGGCAAGGAATGTGTCACAGCGGGTGGCAAATTGGTGAGCATGGAGGAGAATGCAGCCAACCAGGAAGGGGCTCAGGTAGGCCTGTCCCCACCCTTCTCCCAGCCTGGCCCAGACTCACAGGGTTGTGGGTAGAAAGGACTGGAAAGGAAGAGACCTGCGAGGCAGTGGGCTTCACACTCCAGCAGGGTGCAGGAAGGTGGCCAGGTGCTCAGCACGGTGGGACAACAGGGAGGTGGAGGACAAGAGACTGTCCTAGCTCTAAGGATCCCAAGGGGCAAGGGAAGCTGTGGGCTGGCTCTGTGAAGGGGTCTGTGAAAAGCTGAGCATTGTACAGTGTGCCACCTGCACCCTGCACTCTCCCTAAAGCACAGCAGGATGTGTGTTCTGATGCTGGCTGCTGAAGTGCTAACCGAAGATGCCCCGGAGAACAGTCAAGCCTCTGCCTCTTACGAGGAGTGCCAGGCAGAGCTGCCATTGCACAGTGAAGAAGAATGGTTCTGATCAGAATACAACCCAGATGCACTTTGGGAGACCTTGGATTATCTACAGAGTTGCCAGATCTGCCCCAAGTGAGTGGCTAATCTCTGTAGATCCCAGTAAGGTGAAATCGGGCAAATTTCCAGAATTTTTCATATTTTGGAATACTTACACACACATAATGAGCTATCTTGGGAATAGGACCCAATTCCAAACAGGAAACTTATTTACGTTTCACACATACCTTACACACATAGCCTAAAGGTCATTTCATGTGATATTTTTAACAATTTTGCACATAAAACTTTATAGTGTGGAATTTTCTACTTGTGGCATCATGGTAATGCTCAAAGTTTGAATTTCACAGATGCTCAACTTATATGTAAATCTCTATCTTGTAAGTAAATCTTGTATGTATATCAAGTTTCTAAGAAAAAGTCTAGTCTTTTTCTTGAAGCCTGATGAGAATTTTATGACAGGCACTCGCCTGGGGAGATCCATAGTTCCTGCTTGCCTCTGCACACAATCTTCTGGAAACTGAACTATAATCAGAGACAAACAGGGCAACTGTGTGAAGGACAGAAAAGCAATGACAGAAGCCATTCAGTACCAGGGTTCACAGGTACTTCCAAAGATAGGTAGCCAGTTCCCAAAATGGAATTCTCAACTTAGACCACTCCATTGAGATGCTGTGACAAAGCACTGTGGCCCCCAAGCAAAGAGCAAAGAACAACAGGAAACCCACAGTCCCCCACTGGCAGAAAGCCTGTCCCTTGTGTCTTGGGATGACTGCCAGGGTACCAGAATGAGTACTGGGAAAGAACAGAGCCACAGGGATGCCTGAGGCGAACGCTCAAATGCACATCAAAAGGAAAGCAAACCAAGCATCTCTGTACAACAAAGATGCTTTGGAAAAGGTATCAGAAGAGAACAATAGAACTCCCATGTTCCTCTGGGTCAGGGCATGCCTGGGTAGGTCTAAGTAAAAGGTGCTCTGGGAAGCTCAGCAGCCTGTAAGCCTAGAAGGGCTCCCAGGGCTCATCATCAGAAAAGTTAGTTCACAGAAGAGCCAGCAGATGTTTGGGTGAAGCCTCACAAGTCCACAGCATCAGGTGGCCCTAATGAGTGGTCAGACATAGCGCTGAAGATGAACAGCATGTAGGGTCCCTGGAACCAACCCCTGAGGTCCCACTAGTGTAGCAGCCCTGACCCTAACACTAGGACAAGGAGTACCAACAGGTTCACTGTTCCTCCGGGGACATCACCACCCCATCATCACCACCATCTGCTGCTGGACAGACTGTGTGGCCAAGTTAGGAGGGGCAGTGGGTTTTTGTGGTCAGAATGGGCAGTCAGAAATCAACACCTTGGGGCAATGAGGGGTGAGGCTGCAGTGACTTCTAAGACTCAGGAAACAAGGGGCACCTCCTGCCTCCAACGGGTTAATCCTGGAGCTCAGTGAAGTGGAAAGGTCCATTATTTTGTTTCTGTGGGAGCAAGAACAACCAGCTCACAATGAGAACTTTCCCTCTAGTAGTCCAAAGGCCAGGATCTTGCAGGGAAGGAAGCACCCAGAGTCCCCAGGACCCCCAAGCCAAGAGGCCCTCCCACATCTTCCAAAAGAAGAATGGTTTTCAAATCTTCGTCTACATGGCAAAACTCTCTCCAAGAGATGCACAGTGAACTCTCTCCAAGCACAGAACGCAAGGTAGCAACACCCAGGACTGTCCAGAAACACAAATTCTCAGGCTTCATTCCAGACAGGCTGAATCAGATATTCTGTGGACCAGGCCTAGTGATCTGCACTTTAGCACTTCCTTCGTCTTTGAAGGCCCACGCCTGCAAACAAACTGACCAGCTTGGTATGAACCAAGCTAAGTTGTCTGTAAGAGTTAACAGCCTAAAGTATGTTCATTTTCCTATAGTTAGATAATAAAAATTCCTGCCTTTAGGATCTTCTATTTCAGAATCCGTGCTCCTTTGGGCTTACTATGTTGAGACTTAACTATTAAATCATGATTTATGGTAAGCAAGAAGAAAGCCCAAAGTCCTCTTCAAAGGCTTAGTGACCGGGTTTACTTTTTAAAAACATGTTCACTATAAAATACTTATCCATATCTAGCTGGCTGTATTTAAAACACTGCATGTGAACTATTTTCTTCATCATATTTGCACAAGCCCCACCATGTGCCTGGTTGATGGCTTCTGTGTAAACAGATAGGTGATGTCACACTTCCAGGCAAAACCGCAGCAGCGGGGGTGGGGTGGGGTGGGTGTTGGTGGGTGTGTATTAGTCAGCTTTTCTGTCACCTGGATAAAATGCCCAACACCCACAACTCAAGGGAAGAGACTTAAGCTGGTCTAGTGGTCTAGTCCACAGTCAGTGGGTTCCAAGGCAGAAGTGACGGGGTAAAGGGCCTGGCAGGAAAAAGCTGTTCCACCCATGGCAGCCCGGAAGCAGAGCAGGGTGAGGGGAGGACCCGGGACAAGATCACCCCTCCCAGTGACGCTTTTCCAACCAGGCCCGGCCAGCTAGGAACCGATCTATCGATTAATCAGTCCTGAGGCACACAGGGCCCCGCAGTCTAATCACCTTCCAAAAGCACCACCTCGGGGGCTGGGGATATAGCTCAGGGGTATAAGCACCTGCCTGGCAAGTGCAGGGTCCTGAGTTCAATCCCTGATACCACAAAAAAAAAAAAAAAAAAAATGCGCCACCTCTGAAAACATGGGATTGTCAGGGGCTGTTTCAAATCTAAAGCACAATAGGGCAGAAGGCTGGACCTATAGGTTTAGTCACATCACAGCAAAGTGTAAATGCACAACACATTTATTCCTGTGAGGTTTCTTAGTTCCTTTGGCTGATCTCCTGCGATGTAAAAGGAAATACTGGGCTGTTCCTATTTCTTACACAAGTCCTCAAACAACCTCAATTAAGTTAATTCCTAAAACACTCAGGAACAAAAGGAACTCTCCCAAAGGTTCTGTAAGTGATTTTTTAATCCCACAGCTGAGCCCATCCAGCAGTTTGGAATTTACTCCCAACTCAAAGAAATAAGAATTTCCTCCTACATCACAAAAGATCACCAAAGGGGACTGAGAAAACTCACATGAATAAACAACAACAAGGAACTTGTAAAAATATACTGGGAGCACCTCATGGGGGGCACACCTGTAATCTCAGTGCTTGGGAGGCTAAAACAGGAGGACTAAGAGATTGAGACCAGTGTGGCAGTTTAGCAAGACCATCTCTCAGCAAACCAAAGAATCAATCTCAATCACTCTCCCTCTCGCCTACACACCTGCAGGGCCTAGGTCTGCACATAGCTACTCTTCAGTGACATTAAAGGCCCAAGCAAAGCGAAGCTTCCCAAAGCCAAGCCAAATTTATCTCTTACCAACGTAATTCTTCAAAGAAATAAGAATAACTACGCTCAGATTCTCAAATGACACTATCAAGGAGCCATACTACAAAGAGTACAGCAGATGTGGGGGCGCACACCCGCATTTCCAACTAATCAGGAGGAGGAGGTAAGACTATTGCTTAGGGCGAGGGATGCAGTTCAGCAGCACAGTGCCTGCTTGGCAGGTGCGACGTTGTGCGTTCCAGTTCCAATACCAAAAAAAAAAAAAAAAAAAAAAGACTATTGTTTGCATTCAGGACTTTGAGGCTAGCCTGGGCAACATAGCCAGATCCTCTGTCTTAAGAAGAAAAACAGTACAGGATACCAAGTCAAAAAGCTTGAATACTAAACTTGTCCTGTACTAACCATCATTTCCTAAACTGGCCACAAATCACAAATTCTGAGTCTCCCATGTCCTCAGTTAAAAAATCAAGATGAGGGAAACACTAAGTCCTCCCCCAAGCTCATAGAACTGCTGTGAGGACCAGTCACATACTACGTGTGACATCCACAAAGCAGACACAAACGTAATCACCACCTGTTGTACACATTTTTCAATGAGGAGCTTGGGAAAGAGAGTCCAGATCACCTAGACTATGCATTTTAGAATGTTTTAGTTACGTTTTGGTGTCTGGTTACTTTTGTGAGATGAGAGGCTACTTTCCTGGGTTTGGATGATGGACATAGTCCACAGACAGTGAACCTTTTAGAGCTTTTAATGATAACAAACAGCCCGCTGTGGCATGCATGCCATCAGTTCACCACCACTGAACTCAATTCCTCCAGAAAAGCCTTTCCTGGTGGTGAGGAGACCTCTCCCCAAACATTACATCCTTCAGGTGCATTGGATGATGCAAAAAGGCTGGGCAACTATCAGTCAGCTTTTCGTCGCTGTGATGAAACCCCTGATGTAACCACCTTAAAAGCTGGAAAGGTTTATTCTGGCTTTCATCTGCAGAGGGTTCAGTCCCTTCTTGGTTTGCTGCTCCATCGTTTTGGAAGCTGTAGGGAGCGGAATATCCCAGCAGGAAGCATGTGGTAGAACAAAGCTGCTCACATCATTGCAGCTTGGAAGCAAAAGGAAAGCAGAGGGGCCAGGGTCCCCACAAAGTCACACCCAAAGGGAATGAATGTCTGCCCCCCAGGCCCTGCTCCCTGAAGATCCCGTCACCTCCCAATGGCCCCACAGTTGAAGGGAACCAGGCCTTCAACTCAGGAGCCTTTGGGGACATTTACAATCCAAACCACAATAGAAACCCTGGCCCACTGCAAGCAATAATCCATCTTCTTGCTCCAGAAAGTTGTGGCCTAGCAGGTGTCACGTGAAACAGAAGAGGACCCATTGCCAAGGGTACAACACAGCCCAACTCATAGAATTTTTAGGGTATTGTGGGCAGAGAACATAAAAACCAGGCAATACTTTTGCAACCACCCATAAATTACATGTGAGGATCAGAAGTTAAAGGGGCAGGAATATTTTGGCAATTCTTTAAAAACTTAGAGTTGCTGGTCATGGTCATATAATTCTAGCACTCAGGAGGCTGAGGCATGAAAACTGCTATGAATTTGAGGACAGCCTGGGCTACATACTGTGTTTAAGGCCAGCCTGGATGACACAAGGAGACACCGTCTCAAAAACAAATAAACAAAAACGGAATGGGATTTATGCTTTATGAATTATATGTCAACGCTATAACCAGAAGGAGAAAGGAACTAGGAATAGTGTCAGCCGAATAGAGCCTGCAGGCAAAGAGCTGGTAAAACCTCTCATTCTGCTCCCTGGCCTTCTTACCTGTACCACCCACTGGCCGAAGTCACCTGGCAGGCAGAGTCCCAGCTGCCACACAATCCTGGGCATGGAACCACGGGAGCAGGACTAACTGTGGCGCCCCACAGGCCAGCCCAACCAGCCTACACAGGATTCTGGACCTTCGTCTCGAGTTCAGGTACACAAACGCTTGTCCTGAGAGGATTTTAAAAACCGCTTGGAGAATTTAGAAGGGAGTCCCATTTTAAAAACAGCTTGGAGAATTTAGAAGGGAGTTTGAAACCCAGTGCAGACCTGTGTGCCGGGCATCTAGAAGAAAAGCAGAGGAAGCAGGGAGTTCATGGGCCAGGGCACCATGGGCATCATGGCCAGACTGTGGGTTTAGAAGGAAGGGGAATAAGCCAGGCGTAGTGGCGCATGCCTGCAAGCCCAGCACTTGAGTGGCTGAGGCAGGAGGATCCTTGCCAGTTCAGGACCAGCCTTAGCTACAAAGTGAGTTCAAGGCCAGCCTGAACTGCATAGTGAGACTCTGTCTCAAAAAGACCCAAAAACCAAAAAAAAAAAAAAAAAATAGAAGGCAGGGGAAGCCAACATGAGCACCCCCAAAGTATAAGCAGTGAAGACGTCTCCTTACTAAGGAAACGTTATCGAGGACCAAAAGAGAAGAAAAGGAAAGCAGATTGTGGTAGAGCTGACAATGTGTCCAGCAAGGACAAGTTGAACCAAAACTGGAGAAGAATCTGGGTCAGAGTTGGAGGCCCCTGGCTCTAGACTGTATCACAGAAAAAGAAGGAACCAGAAATGCCAAGAGCAGAAGCCTTTAACTGGGATAGGCTGAAGCCAGCAGTTGGCAGAAAAAGCTTATAGGCCTTGGGTGATTCTTGGTAATGGGGTTCTTGCCCGTTCCTGGGCTGGCTCGAGATTCGGAGTGCTGGGTTTGAGTTCTGGCTCTGTCGCCTATGAGCTCAGAGAATGGAAGCTGATGACATAACTCTCTGCACCTCAGGTTTCTCTTCTGGAAATGGGGCCCCTGTTATACCTCTATCTTAGTGTCGTCTGGGGGGGCAGGTCATGAGTAAAAACACGCACAATTTAAACCCACCCCTTTACGGTTTCATCTTCAGAGTCCCTACCACCATCACAAAGGCTGGCTCCAAATGGGAAAGGACCAAGTGGACCAGTTTTGGGGTAATGATGGAAGAAAGGGATGATGGGCAGCACCACCAGGGAAGAGAAAATGGAAGAGAATCCACAAGCCAAAGTGATCCCAAGGGAACGGTGAGCAGTGAGCCAAGGAAATGGGCCTGCGCTCGCTTCTACCTAAGGACCAGGCACGCGGCAGATCTGAAGCCTGCAAGTTGTACAAACAAGTATATTAGGACTTTTGGGATTGGATAGCGCAAGGTTAAGAGAGCAGGAAGATACAGGGGTGGGAAAGAAGAGGGTGAGAGGAAGGGAGGGCCGGGCTGGCAGCGGCTGTGACTTTTCTTGAGCAGCTCATTACAGACCTCTCTCCCTTCGCCTTTTCTGGGTGTATTTCACTGTCTGTCCCTTCCTCAAATCCCTCACTAATTCCACAATTACAGTTTCCATCGGGATCTTCTTGACACAGCTTCAGTGATGGAACTGAGACCCACAGCCACCAAACACAAGCCCAAGCAGCACAGCACATTAAGGACCACCTCCTCTACCGAGGCCTTGGCCCAAAGCCCTTCCAAAATGAGAGATAAGCAGAAACCTAAACTAGGTGAGGCGGCACACACCTGGGATCTCAGCTCCTCAGGAAGCTGAGCAGGAAGACCACACGTTTGAGGCCAGCCTAGGCAACTTTGCAAGACCCTGCATCAAAGTTTTTAAAAATTAATAAATTAAAAAGGGCTAGGAATGCAGCTCCATGGAAGAGTGCTTGCCTAGCAGGTGCGAGCTCCTGAGTTCAATCCCTGGTACTGTGGAAGGGGAGGAAAATTACACAAACAAACAAAAACAAAGAAAGAAACAGAAAGCTCAATGAGGGTGCCAGTGACCCTGCTTCTCTCCGGACCCCAGGTTCTTCTTAGTGATCAGCGCCCTGTACCCAGTCACAGGAGCACACAGACAGGGCCCCTAGGAGAAGAGGAAATGCTGAGGCTGCTTACACAAATTTGCAGCAATCCCAAGGCCTCGACCTCGGAAAAGGTTGGGAACACGGTCTGAAGCCCTGAAATATAAAACCTGCCAACCCTGGAGCTGATGGGGGGAATCATTTTTTAAAAGATCATTCCTGTCAACTGCCCTGAGAACATTCTATTTGGCACCAGCAACCCTGCCTTTCAATACGAAGACAAGTTTGATGGCAATGCAGGGACAGTCACACTTCCTCTGGCAGATGCTGGTCAAAGCTCTTTAAAAAGTCTGCTAATGATTCTCAGTGCTTCTGCAAGGCTGACACTCATCAGGAAAAAAGTTATGTAACTGGAAATGATTAGAAGATAAAGCGTCAAACAGCATACTTAGAAAATTCCCTGATGCATCCAATTTTGAGGTAAGTTTTAACATATTCTCATTTCCTTGCTCCTGACTCTGGGAAGCCTTGCAGAGGTGAAAATTCACCTCTGGGTAATGGCAGATACCCTGGGACAAGGTTTGTCACAGGCAGAGATTCTTGGTTCCTCCCACATTTAGCAGGACCCTTCTCCCCACATACTCTCCTGTAAAATTTAAAAGCAATCCTTTGACATAGCACAAGACAGGAAACCCAAGTGTCCAATAAGCACATCTAAAAGTGCTTAACATCACTAGTTATCAGGAGTATGCAAATGAAAACTACAGCATGAGGAGGGTGAAAAACACCAGAACAGCAGCCACTTTTAGTGGGGATAACAGGAGGGGCTGGTTGGAACATCCTGGATTGATGATGATCACGTACACAACTGTCTTGGTTACTTTTCTCATTGTTAAGAAAAAATACCTGACATCCAAAGTTAGAGAAAGGTTTATAGCAGCTCACAGTCTGTAAAGATTTCAGCCCACAGTCATCTGGCTCCAAGGCAGGGTGGCATTGCAGAGGAGAAACAGTACAGAGCGTGTCAGACAGAAGGCAGCAGGCAACACCAGTGAGCAGAAGTGAAGCAGCAGCAGCCTCTGACCCTTTCTGCGCTACCCACCTTTGGGGTGGTGCCGCCTATTTCCAGGGTGGCCCTTCCTATTATCCACACCCAGAACTATGCCAAAAAATGATCAGCAGGCAAATTTAGTCAACACACACTTAATCCCAGTATCACAAACTCCACATCCAACCACCTCTGAAAAGCCCCACCTATGACAGCATGGGGCTTTGGAGGGACATCTAGACACAAGCCATAACAACTACCAGAGGTATGTGTTTGTCAGAACTCTGCACATGACCCTTAAGATATGTGTATTCATTGTACATAAATTATTCAGGTTGAGCATCCCTAATCAAAAACGCTCCACAATCTAAAATTTTTAAGCTCCAACATGATGCTACAGGCGGTTTCATGTGCAAAATTTTTTAAAATCCCGTATAAAATTACCTTCAGGCAAAATAGGAAAAATAATTACCTTCAGGCATGTATATGAGATATACATGAAAAACAAATGAAATTTGTGTTTAGATAAGGGTCTTGTTCCCATAATATCTTACTGTATTTGAAAATATTCCAAAATTTAGAAAATTCTGTGGATGGACATATAGGCTACCTCCAAGATTTAGCTGTGATGAATTGTGCTGCATGTATCTGTATAATATGGTTGGTGTCTTTGACTCTTTTAGGGTGATACCCACAAGGGGAACAGCTGGGTCAAATTTCTAGTTTCAGTTTTTTGAGGAATCTCCACACTTATTTCCACAGTGATTCTACTAGTTTACAGTGTATAAGAGTTCCTCTTTCTCTACGGGCTGACAGCATTGGTTATTGTTTGCTTTCTTGGTGATGGCCATTCTTTCTGGGGTGAGATGGAATGACAGTGTTTTATTTGCGTGTCTAATGACTCCACACGATGAATGTAAACATCATGTACTACACACATGTACAAAAACTTAAGAGAAGAAAGAGATGGGTGTAGGGCCGGGCACGGTGGCACATGCCTACAGTCCCAACACTTGGAAGGCTGAGGCAGGAGGATCACCATCAATTCAAGGCCAGTCTGGACTATGTAGTGAGACCCTGTCTCAAGAAACAAAACAAACAAAAAGTAAACTGAATTAAATAAGTAAATAAAAAGTTTAAAATAAATTGTTATAAAGAGAGAGAGATGCACTCAGGAGACTGAGGCAAGAGGATCATTGCAAGTTTGAGACCAGCCTGGGCTACAAAGTGAACTCAAAGCCAGCCTGAACTGCATAGCGAGACCCTGTCTCAAAAAGACAAAAAAAAAAAAAAAAAAAAAAAAAAAAAAAAAAAAAAAAAAAAAAAAAAAAAAAAAAAAAAAAAAAAAAAAAGCACCTATAATTGTATTCTAGTCAATGCTCTGAATGGTGCAGGTTTTGGGGTGGTGGGTACTGCTAATCTTAATTTACTTTGAAGTGTTTAAAAAATAATGCTGGTGGTTGGATGAAGGGACAGATAACTGATAAAGCAAGTAAAAATGTTAATGGCAGAGTCTGGATAATTGGGTACACAGGTGCGCTATACAATTCTTTCAACTTTCCTATGGTTTTCAAATTATTTCATAATGAATTTGAGAAATTATTTCACTAAAGGTATATATAAAACACATACAACATGAGACCCCTATACACTCACCCAAATGAGTAAAATTTAAAAGACCAACTAAATGATTAAAATGTAAATATCACACTTAGACAAGGAACTATGAAACTCACAGGCCACTGGTGGGAATGGAAAGCTCTCGGAGAGTAGTTACCAAGCGGAATGTATGCTACACATCCCCCACAACTATACAACTCTACCCCCAGGTGGATGTCTCCCCATCAAAAATGAGAGCTTCTGTCCACCAAAAATAAGTGCTGGGCATGATGGTACACGCCTGCAGTTCTAGCACTCAGGAGGTAGAAGCAGGAGGATTGCCATGAGCTTGATGCCAGCCTGGGCTACATAGTGAGTTCAAGGCCAGCCTGAACTACATAGAACTTGAGACCCTGTCTCAAAAAACAAACAAGGCTGAAAATATAGCTCAGCAGCACAGCAACTTACTGCCTGGTAAGTGCAAGGTCCTGAGTTTGGTTCCCAGTACAAAAAACAAACAAACAAACAAAATTAAAAGTAATGAAAAAAAAGTCTAGTTCATGGTCATCCTTGGAGGACAGTATTCATTAGGAGAAAAGGCTGCACACATTTATGTCTCAGTGTTGATGGTAGCTACAAGGGGTTCTGAATCTGAAGATCCCTTAAACTACACGCTCACACCTGGGAGTGCATCTCTCATTTCTGGGAATAGGTTGTATTTCAATGTAAGTTATATAAAAGTGGTTTTGCACTCTCAAGCAATTTTTGGTGATCTGGGATCTGGAGAATATATTTAATCCTCCTATTCTAAGTTCCCATGTAAAACACAGGCATTAAGTCCAACTGTGATGGCATCACTTTGAGCTGACAGTCACATCAGCGACCACCTCATTTCAATTCCTTCATTTTACCGATGTTGGAAACTGAGGCTTAGGAATGTCAAGAACCTTGCCCAGGACACCCAGCCAGTGAGGGCAGAGGACCCGTGTGACCTGTGTGTCCAACACACCTCAGGACCTGTGTCCTAGTTCCCAGTCTCTCCACTCTGGTGTGGGCCTCGATAATCTCACCGTGACAACCCAGCTCGTCCTCACCACCTGGGAAACCACATCACCATGTCACATTATGGTTCTTTCCTCTATTACATGTAACGGTCACGATGCCGTTGTTTTGGATGTGACAGTAAGTTCAAGCCACTGAAAGCTAGTCCACATTAGACACACATGTCACTACAATATATACACACAAAATGTAGAGTTAGCAGAACCGTATTTATTGGCTCATAAAAGTTGGAAGTCCAAGAGTGCAGGGCCTTCAGGCGCTGATGGATGCAGCTGCTCAAACAATACCGCCTCTGCTGGGTTTTTTTGTGCGAGCTTCATTCTCAGATGCTCCTCAAGTATTAGCAAAGATAAGCATGGCATCTCCAAGTTTGTAATCTTCCTAAACATGCAGGGCAAGCCAAAGCATTTGTTCCCACAATGCCCAGCACAAAGTCCTAGGGAAAGAGGAAGCTTACTAAACCAACTTGGGCCATGTGCCCGTTCCTGGTACACTGTGGCCAGGAGGATGCAGGTCAAGGCTGGGTCCAACCAAACCAAAATCATTTACCTCAACTGAACTATTCACTTTCTGCGAATTCACTGCTCTGTTGGTTCCCTAAAGAAAAAGATGAGATTTTACTACTAGCACCAAAAGAATACAACAAAAAACAAATTCCTACTACAGTCCCTGTCTTCATCTCCCCTAATCCAACATTATAACAGAACTCTAGCATGTCAGTGAGAAGCGCAGGTCGCAGATTTTGAACTTGGACTTCCTGCAGACTCACGTTCCCACACACTTCTGCTGATCGCTCAGCAGCTCGCCTCACAGATCTCCGCAGCTCCACTCAGTCATTCAGTACTGCACTGAAATCAAGCAGACCCTCCTGCCTGGCCAAAAACATCCAGTGACAGACCAGGAAGCCACACACAGATGTCAATTTGCCCATCAGCCTCACAGCAGTGCCCCCTCCCTGGGGCACTTAAGGTAGAACCTTGGCTGGGCTCTGGCAAGCAAGGTGCCAATACCCCAGGCACACGCTGTGGTCCCCTTTCACCTGGCTCTGGCAGTAGGGTCTGAAGAAGCAGGAGCTGCTGCTCAGTGTGAGAAAACAAGCCACAGGCTGTGCTCAGAGAGCCTGGTGGATCTACGTTGGGGCGGGCAGGAAATCACCCTGAATCCTTGCTCTCTCCAGGAGGGAGCTGCATGTTTTATGAATGGTATGAGCTGTTCCTGGCTATCACTTCCTGAATTTATTTAAAGAGCTTAACTTACCCTTCAAGTTTCCTGGGGTCTCTTTCCCACTTGTTCTTGACAAGCACTCTGATTTCTTTTTTCTTTTTATGGTGCTGGGATGGAACCCAGCGCCTAAAGCACGCTACACCCGCAGCCTCAGTGAGTCATTTTATCAAAATCTGGTCTTTTTATGTCACTTACCATTTGTCATGCTGCTTTCCCAGGGATGTATAAAATGATTAAAAACCAAAGCCACCCCTGATCAATACTTATTGTTCTGGGATTCTGTATTTGTCGTAAAATCATAAATCATTTGCCTATTAAAACTATTTTAGAATAGAAAGCAAAATAAGCCTAAGTAGCTAGAAGAGTCCATTTCATAGAGAGAGCGAAGAATTGTGGTTTCCAAGGACCTAGAGAGAGGTAGAAAATGGGGAGTTATTGTTTATCGGGCACAGAATTTTGGTTTTGCAAGATGAAATGCATTCTGGAGCTGGGTGGTGGTAAAAGAGTATAAATGTACTTAATGCCACTGAGAAATGGTTAAGATGAAAAATTGTATGTTATGGATGTTTTAACACAGTTTAAAAACAAACAGCAGCTCGGCATGGTGGCACACACCTGTAATCCCAGCACTCAAGAGGCTGAGGCAGGTGAGTTTAAGACCAGCCTGGGCCACACAAAGGGAGTTCAAGGCCAGCCAGAACTGCATAGTGAGACCCTGTCTCAAAAGGACAAAAAACAAACAAACAGCAAACAGACAAGTAAAAATGTTTTGGAAGCAGGGCATGGTGGCACATCCCCTGTAATACCAGCATTTGGGAGGCTGAAGCAGGAGGATTGCTGTGAGTTCAAGGCAGCCTGAACTATACAGTGAGACTCTCTTTCAAAAAAAAAAAAGAAGAAGAAAAATGTTTTAGAAAGGGAAAATGAGATTACAGCAAGATTTAAAGACATTAAAAATATAAGCTGGGCATACTGGCTCACGCCTGTATTCCCAGCATTTAGGAAGGCTAAGGCAAGAGAAGTAAAGTTCAAAGCCTGTCTGTGCAACTTAGTGAGTTCTTATCTCAAAAAATTAAAAAATCTTTTTTTTTTCCCTTGGTTTTCTGACGCAAGGTCTCATTCTGTATTTCAGGCTGACCTGGAGCTCACTGTGTAGCTCAGGTCACAGAAATCCTCCCATGCACCAATACGCCTAGCTTCAAAATAATTTTTAAAAGGAGCTGGGGATTAGCTCAGTGGTACAGCACTCCTTGACTGGATCCCTAGTACAGTCAGTCAACAAATAAATCAACAATAAAAGAAAAACATATGTGTAGGTATAAAAACTCTTACGAGAGGAAGATTAACATTGGAAGAAATACGAACACGACACGCCATTAATAAGCACTGTGACCATCTCTGTGTCCTCCCTGAGTCCTCCAGCCCAGCCTGTGGAGAGAGCTGTGCTCTGTGGCATGTGCCCTGCCCGCCATCCTCCCTGCGTGGCTGTGTCACACTGAGGGTTAGTGTTCTCCTGGGTCCCACAGACCAGGGACACCGCTTTCTAGCCAGGACTTCACACCTCACCCGGCCAATGTACTAATGCAAGCCCCGTCCTCCCAGGACAGGAGCAGCAAATGGAGATAAAGCACCTCCTCTCCTCTTGCACTCTCAGTGCACAGGGCTTACTTAGCACCTGACAGGTGTCATTACCAATGCCCCAGTCGCCTGTGATGCCACAGGCCAGCTTGCCCACTTTCTCACCTTTGGCTGCTCCTTGCAATCACTTGAGGAGCTTCACCTGGTCTGATTTCATTGGCCTGAACATCTCTGCCTCATCCCTACTGGGTGATGATTCCCAGTGGGCAGCCAAGAATAGAAAGACGGGTTTCACTGGTCCTTCTCTTGGTAAAAACGGCCCCAGGAAAGATTTAGCTCATCTTTCCCTAGAGATGCACCAGGACTTCATCTCGCTGCTGCTAAAACACAAAAGAAGCCCAGCACATGCGCTGCCAGCCGTGCCCAGCCCCCTGGGACCACACTGCAGCCTTTGTCCCAAAGAGTCGTGACAGGACTGACACCTGCCCCTACTTCCTCTTCTCTACTTGGCAATGTGCTTTCTGCACCAGGCTCTATATATGGCTCCTTGGGCAGGTAAGCTCTGTCCAATGACAAAAACACTGGCTTTTTGCCAGCAGGGCCTTTGCAAAATCAAGCCTTCCCTTTCTCTCCCAATATCTTAAAATAGCACCAAGACCCCCAAAGTAAATCCAAGAGAAGGGCCTATAACATGCATCTTTCCAGACTACTTACCTGCCCCACACACAGCTCCCCAAATGCAGGACCCCACACTGCAGATCTCACAGCAGTTAGGGTTGCTCCTTCTCTGGGGATATTGCTTTCAGAATCAGAATGCACAGGTGGGGTGGATCAGATATCCCCTTTCACTTGCTCCAACTCCAGGGCCCTGTTTTGGCTTAGGTGTGCCCTACTGCTGCACAGGAAGGTTATTCAGCCTTCGGCCAGCCTCAGAGCTCTTGGAGCCAAAGGCACCCAGGGCCACCAGCTCCTAACCCTAACCCTAACCCTAATCCTAAGGGACTTCATTTCATTCCCAGGAAGAACTCAAATTTTACTCTCAGAGTTTACATGAACCAAGTTAGGGAAATACACCTCTTCCCTCTCTACTCTCCCTCCTTTTGCTCTTCAGTGAAGCATTTACTGATGCCCTCTTTTACGAAGCACTGTGATTTTTTAATACAACACTCATGCATGTTACCTGAAGGAACCTGGGGAGGAGAACTAACCACACGAAGCCCCCCAAAGGCGCTAAATGCCCCACAATCTCTGGCCCAGCAATAGTTCTCGTTGGCATTTCGATGACTCCTCTCCTGCGGTTTCTTTTATATGCCTGTATATGCACGCACATACACATCTTCTCACAGATTTGGAATTCGATTGGTAGCCTTTACTTAGTATATTACGAGTTTATTTTTTTCAGTGCTAGCGGTGAAACCAGGACCTCACACATGCTAGACAAGTGCTCTACCTCCGAGCCATACCCCAGCCCTGAACAAAACTTTTAACGGCAAATTTTTGCCTCTTTTGCTTATTCAATGAAAACACAGGACAATAAAAAACAATTTCAAGCACTCTAATGTTTGAAAATAGAGAGCCCTTCATTGCCTAAAAAAGATCAGCACATTGATAAAGCCAGGACCCTGCCTACTCTGTGAGCAAGGTGCCAAGACAGTGCCCAGGCCCATTCGCGTGCAGATCCAAGGGACTCCCCCACCTCACAGGTCCTCTCTCTCTGGTCATCACATTCCCACAGGGACAGGGGCCCTGAGTTCTGTCTTCACTTTGCCACTAGCTATAGCCTTAGCCAAGTTATTTCATTTCAGTCTCCTACGGGAATCAGAAGAGCATGGAGACAGCACTCCACGAAGCAATGCTGGGTGCGCCGCTACCTACCCTTTGGAAGATTTCAGCCCATTTAGAGGGCCCTTGTTTAGCGCCCCACGCCCCACTGCTTCCACTACCCTAGAGAAAAAGCCATCAAACAAGGGCAGAATAAACACCACAATGGTATTTTTAATAGCTACAAGCAAGCAGCATATTTAGCATATTTAGAAACATGCTAAATAGCCATCAACTAAGGTAAATAAAATAAAAGGCCAGGCTGGGCATGGTGGTACATGCCTGTAAGACTAGCACTTGGGAGGATGAGGCAAGGGGATCACTGTGAGTTCAAGGCCAGCCTAGTCTACATAAGTGAATTCAAGGCCAGCCTGAACTGCATAGTAAAACCCTGTCTCAAAAAGACAGAAAATAAATAGCACACCTGTAATCCCAGCAATCAAGAGACTGAGGCAGGAAGGTCACAAATTCAAAGCTGACCTAGACTACATAGCAAGACCTTATCTCAAAAACAGAAACAAAAAAATTAAATAACAGGGCTGGGAGCATAATTCAGTGGTAGAGCATGTGCTTAGTACATATGAGACTGAGGGTTCAATCCCAAGGGCACACACACACACACACACTAAAAATTATGCTACATCCCTAGGATCGAATACCCTACAGCTTTTATAAATAACCAATAATATATATGTGCTAACAATAACACATCTTCAAGACATATTCAGTGGAGGAGAAGAAAAGTTAAAAAATAATACACTATTGTTATTGATTTAAAAGAATTAAGCCCACAAATCCTCAGAGTATATTTCCACAGAGGACAGAGGAGGGGGTTTAAGGGAGCTTTAGAATAATTCTAGATTTCTTAACTTTTTTTTACATTATCACCCTCTCTGAGGAGACTTTTGAGAGATTTCTTTGCTAATCACTCCCACGCTACCATGAAACTTTAATACAACAGACCTGCTCTATATCTTACATACTGTGGCCCTCTGGAGGGCTATAAACCTCTGTACGACTGAGGATGCTTCTGCCAAACAGGAGCCAAATCCTCGCCCCTTTGGGGTGATAGCACCACTGTGAATGCATGGTTTAATTCATAGACTACTGGCATCGTTAAAAATTAATAATTAAAAGAAATACATGTCTGCTGCACTCAGCACAATATGAAACTTGTGGATGGTATCTATCGCCTTCCCTAAAACAAGCTGTCACATGAGCCTGCCAGTGAGGTCCCGGGTGAGTTAAGAGAAATGTAAACATAGACATTAGGCATGCTAAAGTTTGTCTATGTTTGTACCAAAAAGGATGCCAATATCAGAACATGTGTGTGTCCCTATGGCTGCGACCTTATCTTAGGTGTTGTCTGGGGTGTGCTTGTGTGCTCCATCCCTTAAGACAGCACAATAGGGCCGGGGATACAGCTCAGTGACACAAGCGCCTGCCTGGCAAGCATAAGGTCCTGAGTTCGATTCTCGGTACCAAACAAACAAACAAAAAAGTGCGACGAAGTCAATTCCTGAAGACTCTGTGGCTCCTTGTCAAAGCCCAGGGAGCAGCTCCCTGGTCTCCTCGTACCCTCTGGCTGATTTCTTCCTCACCGGCTCCGCACCTGTCCTCATATGCCAGGTGCTTATAGGCTCAGTCCCTGTACCTCTGCTTCTCCACCCAGCCCATCCCCGGGTGATCTCCTCCAATATAGTGGCTTGAAGACCATGTATAGAACAGCGACTTCAAATTCTCCCTGTAGCCCTCACTGCTCCCTTGAACCCGAGAATCATGCTTCCGAATGCTTATTCGGTGTCACTCCACGTTGCAGACGTGTGACTTCCCCCAGATGTGCTGCTTCTACTCCTCAGCTGCTCATGTGACGCCGGCTTCTCCTTTCTAGTTGCTTAAACCATTAATCCAGCAGCCACCTCTGAGCCGTTTCTCAAACTCTACACGTCCAACCCATCAGCAAACCCACTGGCCTCAGTTTCCAAATACATCCAAAGTCCAAGTGCGCTGACCATGTCGACACTGCTACCCCAGCGCAAGTGGGCACCCGCTGTCGCCTGTACTACTGCACTGATGCTCTGTTCCTCTCCCGGTTTTCATCCTTCGCTCCCCCTGCTTCCCTCACGGACCATTATCAACAAAGCAGCAGGGCGACCCTTATCATGTCACTCCTCTGCGCAGTAACTCCTCTGATGGCTCCCTAGAACACTTAGTGTCAATGTTAGGGCCTCATGAGGGTCACCGAGGTCCTTACCCTGGGCCCGGCTACCTCTCAGTCTAGCCACCGCTCTGCCCCATCTTAAGTACTCCTCGTGCTCCTCACGCTCAGTCTTCCCCAGCCACACTGACCTCCTTGCAGTTCCCTGAACAGTCCAAGAATGCTTAGGCCTCAGGATCGTCGCACATGCTGTTCTGGCTGCTTTCTCTCTGGGAAGCTCTTCTCTTCTCCCGGAAATCCACACACCCGTGTCCTCCTATCTTCCAGGGCTTTGCTCAGATGTCCTCTCCTAATGAGACCTTCTCCGCTCACCCCAATTACAAACTTTCTAAGTCACCATGCAGTTTACTTGGTTGTGTTTGCTCTCATCACTTCCAACTTAAATGTCAACTCTAAGAAGGCAGAGGCAGGGCGTCTGTGAGCTTCACTCACTAAGTGCCCAGTTTCCCAGGCTGCACCCTGTGTTCAGCAGGACCTCAATGAGTATCAGTTCCATCAATGAACCCCTGGTCTTATCAATGTGCCAAAGGGCCCAGTCCAAAGACGTGACCTCTTAATCGTACGTCCTACGCCCAGCAGCTGCTGCCTCCCAAAAGACTCTGAGCTAAAGCGCACAAAGTGCACCCCGCCACACACACACAATACCAGCACAGATCCCAGTGGGCAGGTTCCATGGCTGAGCTAGCAAAGGTCACTGGTGATCAATTGCTTTCTAAATTCAGAATTTACCTAAGGCCAAGCCAGGGCAAAACTGCGCTAGCCCACAGGTTCCATTTTTTTCCCTCTCCGTTGCTTCAACTGAGCCACAAAGAATCTAGGATCCATCAAGCTCTGAGCTCCATTCACAGAAAACGCTAAAACTTCCTTTATGCCTTAAATCAGAATCTTTCCCTTTTCTGGTTTGGAAGAAAACCAGAGGTGTTAAATGCGAACATCTTGACCGAATTTCCTCCGGGCAAGTGTTCCCGGGCTTCTTCACTCTGACACACCAGCCACTGCTGCCAGATCCGGTGGGAGCCAGACTTCTCAGACATCTCCGTCCAACGCAGAGCTCCAGCAGCGAACCCGGAACCTCTCCCAGCCTGTGACGCCCACCGCTCACAGCTGGCTGCGTGCCTGTCACCAAGAATCCTCCACAGCAATTCCTTCAGTCAGACCCTGCGCTGGCAAATGAAGAACATACTAATTTAGCAGGGAAGCAGCTTTCCTTGAGGCATCTCTGAAGTGTGTTGGGAAAAGAGGAATCTAAAGTGCTTGGGTAACAAGAAAGGCCACCTGCTCTTTTATAGAGCAACTTTCAGACTTGAAAATTCTAGGATGTTAAGGGAAAAAAAAAAACTTCCAAAATAAATGCAGTCCAATTGCATAAGGGTTCGTTCCTCATCTCCTAATAAGCAACAGGCACATGGTTCTTCACTGCTATAAAAACCAGACAGCTCCTGCGAGGGAGGGTGAGGGGATAGGGAACTCTGTTTCCAGCAGTGCTGGAACCTCTAGCTGGCTGTGTGTCCTCAGCAAGTTCTGAACCTCTCTGAGCCTTAAGTTCCTTTATGTGAGAAACAACCCACCTTGCAAGGTGGCAGAGAAAATTAAATGACGAGCTCATGGAAACAAACAAAGCCATCTGAAAGCATCAAAAAACTAAACAAAGTCACCGCGTTCACACACAGTAACCTCCGTTTATGTTCGGAGCTCGAAGAGGGGCAGCAGAGCAGGCACGCGGTGACTGCCCTTAAAGACTGCCCTTAGAAAGCTTCAGGTTCAGCTGTGGAAGTAACACACCCAGGACCACGGAAGTGTTGGCATTCACAAAGCAGCACGCGGAGAAAGCACACACTTCCATCTGCCACTTTCCCGAGTGTCCCTCGGGTCTGCTTGTGTGGATTCTAGTATCTGCCTAAGTATCCAGCGGTCTGGCTACTTCCCAGACTGCAAAAGGCTTCAAAGCTGTCTGTAACCTAAGTCTCTAAACCCAAGCCAGATGGGATGACATACCCACCGCCTTCTCCACAGCTCGACCTGCCTCCCCAGGACGTCCCTTGAGACGTCCACCCCCAGCACAGCACTGTACTGAAACTGCTGCTGCACGCCCAGGCCAGAGGAGGGAAAGGGAAGAAAGAAGAAAGGACCCGGCAAGTGTGAGGCCCTGATTTCAACTCTTGGTACCAAAAAAGAAAAAGAAGAAGAGGAATGGAAAGGAGAATTTGCTTCAGTTAGCAACCGAAAAAAGAGGAAGCGGAGAGACAGAAAGAGAGAAAATCAAAGGAAAAATGAGGAACGAAACCAATTATCATCTGACGTCCACCTTTCCAGCTTATTTATGAAGTTTTTGACCTCACGTTCTAGGATCTGGGCCTCTCAACATCCTTCAGGGCTGAGTAAGCAGGCAGGGAACTGCACACCCACTGCAGAAGTGAGCAGACCGAGGCCTGGCCAAGTGTTGTGGAGCCAGAACGAGGATGTGAGCTGCCTTCCCTTTTCCATGCTCAGTAACGGCTAACGAGCTAGCACGGGTGACGTACTCAGCAGAACTTGGGAAGGAACAACCCAAATGTCCCCATCACCTGAACAAGCCGGGCATGGTGGTGCACACCTGTAACGCCAGCACTCGGGAGGCTGAGGCAGGATCACCCCAAGTCCAAGGCCAGCCTGGACTACATGGCAAGAACCTTGTCTCAAAAAAAAAAAGGTACTGTGGACACAACTTGAAGACATCATAGTCAATGCAAGAAGCCAGACACAAAGGGTTGCACATTCTCTCTGTGAGGTGCTCAGGATGGGCAAATCCAGACAGAAGAGAATTTGGTGGCTGCTGAGGGCTGGGAGTAGAAGGAGAGGGAGAGGGGATGCCTGCCCGGGGCCTCTTCCGCAGCAATGAAAATCTTTTGGAAGTGGATGGTGCAGCAGCCGCACAAGGCTGTGAGCGCAGCAAGTGCCAATGAGCTGTGCGCCCTACAGAGGTGAGTGGTGCAGTGTGGTGCACGGGCGGGGGCTCAGCTGTTTTTAAAGGAGTGGGACAGAACAGTGAGGGGAAAATGGGACACAGGGCAGGAAAAGCACGGTGTCATCAGCAATTCCAGGCCAAGCTTCCCAAAATCAGGGCCCCCGGGAGCTCCGAAGTGCGACCCCTCTCCTCACACCGGGCGGAGTAATGGAACGGCAAGTTTACCCTTCATTACGGGCTGCAGAGAAAGAACGGGCCGTGGAGGCCTGCAGAGGGAAGCCCGCCAGTTAGCAAAGAGGAATCGAAGGAAGTGGCAACCTCCTCCAGAAACCCCAGCTGATCCCCCCGGGAAAGGTTCGGCGTTTCCTACCTGTGTTAACACAGACCGGATCCTTCACTCACCAAATACCGGGGAGCACTTAGCTCCAGGCCAGCACTGTCAAAGGTGTTAGGGACACTGCAGCCACCCAGTCCTGGGCCCCATTAACACTCTGGGAGGTAACAACGGCCAAAACTCATTGGCTGCTATGACCTGGTTTAGCATAATCTGTGGCTCAGGCTACCACATGTAAACAAAAATTAATAGCAGAATTTTCCCCTCACTTATAACCCATATTCATCACTCACCTTCGGTTCCTGGGTGGGGGTTGGAGACTTGGGACACATCTGAAGCACCAGCAGGGTGGACTCTAGGCAGAGAGCTGGAAGTGGAAAGCCGGCCGTTCTAACTAGAAATGCTGGATTTGAGTCTAGAGTGAGGAATTTCACTTTGGACCCTTGTTTCAGACACAAGTTACCCAAAAGATGCCTGCCAAGAACCAAAGTTCTTCTGTGCTGGGTTCTGGGTCCACTTGAACAGGCACAGGCTCTGCCCTCACAGCGCTCACAGTCCAGGGAGGCAGACAGAAGGTGAACAAGTTAAGTACGTGAACTATGTGGCCCTTTAGCCAGGAAGAAAATATGGGGACGAACAGGCTGCCTTGTTTTTGTTTGTTTGGTTGATTCTGTGTTTTTCATCTCAGGTATAACTGTAAAGAAATCACCTGCCCAAATCCAGGCCCAGGGCTGGAATTAACTAAAGTTGCCATAACAGCATACCATAGACCAGGCAGCTTAAAACACAGAAATTAGCTGAGTGTGGTGGTACATTCCCATAATCCCAGCACTCTGGGAGGCTGAGGCAGGAGGATCCTAAATTTGAGCTCAGCATGCATAAGTCAGTAGCTTAATGAGACTACCTCAAAATAAAAACAGAAAAAGGGCTGGGGATGTAGTTCAGTTTAAAGGCCCTGGGTTAATCTCAAATACCAAATCTTAAAGTTCAGGAGGCCAGAAGTTCAAGATCAAGGTATTAAAGAGCTGACTATCTCTTCCCAAGGTGAGAGTAGAAGGATATAGATAAACCCAGGAGTACAGTTATTATCACAGGGAAGATGACTGATTGAGTGGTAGGGCAATGGAAATGAGGGAGGAGAAAAATTAAAATGATCAAATGGGCCATCGTCTGTGTAACTGAGTAACAAAGGTGAAGGTAATATTATGTAGGACAGCATCCAGAGCTAATTCCCTTCTATGTTCTCTATAATTCTGTATTTCCTCAGTCGTTTTTGTATTAACAGAAATGAAGATAACTTTATATTATACAGCATCCAGTGCAAATTCCCTACTCTCTTCTCTATAATTTGGTATTTCCTTTAATGTTCTTGTGTTAACTAATGTGAAGATAACTATGTAATACAACATCCAGTTCTAATTCCCTACTATATTCTGTATAACTTTGTATTTTCTGTATTGTTTATGGCTTTTCTGGTTCATATGTCTCCATTCTTTTGTCTGTAAAATAAAATTAAAAAGAGAAAAAGAAAAAAAAAAAGGTATTAAAGAGCTGGATTCCTCTGACGGCTGTCCGTGGCTTTTAGATGGCCGTCCTCCTCCCTGTGTGTTTTCATGCATCTTCCCTCCGTGTGTCTGTCCTAACTTCTCTTTCTTATAAGGATAGCAGTCATACTGGATTAGGTGCCACCCTAGTGACTGCATTTTAGCTTAGCTCTTTTAAGACCCTCTCTTCAAATAACACTACCTTCTGAGGTCCCAGAGGTCAATACCTTCACATATGAATTTGGAAGGGGACACAACTCAGGTCCTCTCAGGCTGAGGGTTTCCATCACCCCAGATGACCCCAGTGCTTATCACTACCCTGGGTGCTTCTCATTGATCACTTGCTTGGCTCTCTGGGAAGCAAAAGCCCTCTGTTCACAGGGGCCCCTGAGTCTGGGCCTCTTGAGAGTCACTCTTGGCTGCGGCTGCAGGGCCTGGATCACAACCAGAGCCTCATAGTCAGTCAATCAGAGGCTGCAGCTAAAGAAGGAGGTGACGAGGCTGACAGAGCTCTTACCCCAAAACTGAAGCTCATCTAGACTGAGAATTTCAGCAGCTTTTCTAACTATACAAGAAAGTCTTGCAAAGAGGCCTCAAAAGCAACTTCAAAGGGCCAGAGGGGCAGAGCATGGTGGTGCACGCCTGTAATCCCAGCACTCTGGAGGCTGAGGCAGGAGGATCTTTGAGAGTTTGAGACCAGCCTGGGCTACAAAGTGAGCTCAAGGCCAGCCTGCACTGCATAGCGAGACCCTGCCTCAAAAAGACAAAAAAAAAAAAAAAAAAAAAAAGGCCAGAGGAGAAAGGATGACCACAGCAGAGGGACGGAAGACAGGATCCAAGAGTACCAAGCAACTCTGGTTATCACTCACGCCGGCTGCCTGTCTGTACTGTAACCCTTCTCAATCTGCGCACACCTCACGTTGGTTTTCATTCGCCACACTTGCAGCTGTAGCTAAATATATATTTGAGGATTTGCAGTGAAGCATAATTTACACCTTCTTCTGTTTATCAGAGAAATCATTTCCCCAAGACTAATAATAAAGCACACCAGCCACCCAGAGTAACCAAGCACTCCTACTCCCCCTGGCAAGTGAATTGGAAACACATCAGAGCAGCCCTGCTAGTGACTGGTACCCCCTGCAGAAATGACAGGCAGAGGAGAATGTTAGCTTGTGGCCTCTCAGAGCTCAGTGTTTTCAAACCCAGTGCAACAGAGCCCTGGGGACCCCCTGGAGGGGGTAATGCAGGGTCCATGCCGCTGTGCCCTGGGGAGGCATGTGAGGACAGCAGGAGGAGCAGCTGCTGTGGACGAGCCCCCGAAAGCTGGCACCAGTGAATGCCAGGACTGGGAGCTGGAGGATGTGAGGCATCCCCAGCTCCGCTGCCTCTCACTTTGCCTCCCACACCCCCAGCTCCTGGAGGCAGAAAGCTTGTCATTGGCTAAAGCATCAGGCCAGAACACATCCCGTGGTCTCCATGACATACCCTACTTGCTGGGCTCCCCCCCGCCCCATAACACCTGGAACAGCTCGACCCACAGGATTCTGTCGCACAGAGAAGCCTAGTTTCATTTCCACCCTCAGTATTTCATCCAGGGTGAGGCACAGGAAGTCCATCTGAAATTCTGAGCCTGACAGGACGCTTGCAGGCTGCACCCACCATGTGGCCCAAGGGGCAAACGCTGAGCCTGCTCAGCCCTCTGGTAAGAGCCTCTGCAGACCTCAGCTCACTGTCTGTCCTGCCCCACTGTCCTCATTAACATACACATCTCAGAGCTGGCCGGGGGACGAGCAGACCTTTCAGATCCACACCCCTGCCTCTGTTTGTATGTGCTGAAGTCCCAAAAATCACTTCTCCCTTTCAAAGCAGGAAAGGAGAAACAGCGAGAGCTTCTCTGCCCTCTTCTCTGGGTGGGGTACCTTGAACCAAGAACAAAGACTTCCATGTTCCCTTGTTAGAGGCGGGAACTGGAGAAAAACTATGGGCAGAGTCCTGCGAGTGCCATCCTAAAGGATCAGGTGATAGATAGGGACAGGGCTGCCAGGAACAGGGCACAAGCAGCTTCAAAGACTGCGGCTGGATGGCTAGAAGGAGGAACTCACATCCCCTTTGCCACGTCACACCCTGCAGATGTCTATTGTCTGTGGTTCCCAGTCACAGCTGAGCATTTATGCTCATCCCGAGCAGTGACCTACCCCAGAAGTATCCCTACTTCAGGTCCCCTGTATGCGATCTGATGCTGAAAAGTTCTGCGCTTACATGCTGGTTTCTCTGTCCCTTGCTCTAAGGTAAGATTCTTCTTAATTCCTAACCTGCCGCAAAGGTTCTAATCTTGGGCATATTTTGTCACATTTGGGAGGCTCCAGATGAGAGGAGACTGCAAAAAAGAAGTCTCTGATTTATGTTCCTGGTTCCCTCACACTCTGACAAACTTAAAGATCCATAAAAGGGCCATAACTTCCGTGGGCAAACTCACCTTCGATGGCAAGTGCTACAGCAAGGAAAAAGCAGCAGAGAAGAAACAAGATGGAAACTGAATCAAGGCGACAGTGACCAGCAGTCAGAGAGACAAGCACCATGAAACACTAAGAGGTCCAGAAGGGCCATCCAGAAAGTGGGTTTCTTTGACTAAGAAAACATAAGCCGCCACTGTTCTGAGTGATGGGTGGATAAACAATCAAGGCGTCTCCAGAACAACAACAAGAAATCAGTAATAAAGGCAGCGACCAGCAGCACATCCTGAGTAATGGCCCAGCCCTCTGCAGAGCATGTTTGTGAAGGGAGACAATCCTAACTTTCAAAATAATTCAAGGATGTACCCTTGAGGGAATACTGGGAACCAGCCCCTTCCTCTCTCTTTGCTTCCCAGCTCCATGAGGTGAGCAGCCTTCTGTTCCATGCACACCCACCACAGGCCCGAAGCGATGGGGCCAAGTGACCATGCAGTGTGTTATGGTTTGTGTCTGCGAGTCCAATCCAAAGCCTCACACAGTCTTGGGGCGGACTTCTAGAGTTTACAATTGACCCATAGTCCAATGCTGGGATTATGGTGTGGGTGCTACACCCACCCTGGGGCCGGTAGTTTGCATACAGTGTAAGGAAGGGAAAGAAGCTTGCTTTTCCCGCCCACTCACCCCTCAACACTCTCCCCCATTTTGCTCTTGCTGCTTTTGCTGTTTTCCACCACCATGAACGGTTACACTTGATCTTAGCTGAAAGGCCGAGTAGCGATATGCCATGAACTGTTGCCATCTGCCATGTGCAACTCTGCCTTGAAGCCAGCCAAATATGGACTGAAACCTCTACAAACTGTGAGCTAAGTCAACCTTTCCTTCCTTAATTCTGGCATCAGGTATTTCGTCTCAGCAACGAGACAAAAGTAACTAAGACATAATGAAACCTCTGAAACTATGGTCCAAAATAAACCATTTTGTTATAGGCAGCTGAGTTAGATAGAAACATTATAGGCAGTCAGACAGGGCGAGGGCCTCAAAGGAGCCAACATGAAAGATAAGATACCTGTGGGCCAGACCTCAAGACAAAAGGGGCTAAACAAATGCACCCACAAACCTTCCTAGGTGTAAACGTCAGGCAATGATATTCTAAATAAGTAACCACTACCTTCAAAAGGCCAGAAAGAGCCGCTAGCCTGACCCCTCACGGGAAAAGCCCCGCTCTGTATTCATGCCCACTTGTTACATGACTCGCTTCCCTATTTGATCCCAGTTTACTCAGTTTTACCTGAATAATTATACTTGTTTTGTCCATTTCCCCTACCTTGGACCCACCTCACCTCATGGTTTTGCTCTATAAAAGCCCCTAGAAAAGACAGAGTCCTGGGTAACCCACTCAGGCCCCCCTTCTGTCCCTCTCTTGCACAGAAGCTTTCTTTACCTCAATAAGTATATTCTGCTCTTAACCTCCACTGTTCCTAAAATTCATTCTTCGATTTTAGAGAACACGAACTTGTCTCAGATACTATTCAGTTTGGGAGTTTTTTATTTTCCTGTATCAGTTTTTTTCTTTATAAGTTGAGGATCTCAGGAATTTTGCCACTGTGATGAAAACTGGCTCCTTCCACTCTAGGAGGGACCCAGTGGTTGAGTCAGCCCCAAGAGGGGGCAACTTCCTCAGGGCCTACCTTCCTCTTCAGCAGGAGACAGTAACAGTCTGCGGTCCTGTGGGTACAAGCTGACAGTCCTACTTCACCAAACCTGAGTTCTCTGCCCTGCAGCATGGATGGTGAATCACAGGCTCTCTTCACCTGTGTGGTTTACTGCCCACAACCTAGGTGTGTGAGATGCCTGCAGAACAGAGATTCCAAAAGTGTGTTTCTCTGCAAACAACTGCTCCTTTTTCCCCACGTGAAATAAAGCAACCATCACAGTGGAAAGCCCCCAAAAAGGTTTGTCCCATCAGAGCTGAAGTGGATGAACTCTGGTCCTCTATTTCCTTACCAAGTTCTTATGCTAGACTGTGAGCCAAGGGTTGAGTCTACAAAGATGGGAAATCCAGTCCCTGACCTCAAAAGAGCCGCCATGTGGTGGAGACACCAGAATTCCCGCCTAGAAGGTGAATGGTAAGGGATCCTGAAGAGGAAAGCGGGAGGTCAACATCCAAAGTCAAGAAAGGAGAACAATTTTGCGAAACTGTGAAATATACATTTACACTCCTGGCATACAACTAAACTCCTTGGACGCTCCAAACTGATGTACCCTTTTGTATGCTAATGAGATGACTGACATCTGGTAGAGCACAGGTAACTTCCAGAGGGGAACTGGTCCACAACCTCCAGGGACAGAAGAGGACCTGGGGGTTGAGTTGACCACAGTGGACAATGATTTAATGATTAAGTCTATCGTGCCTACATAAGGAAGCTTCCGCACAAACCCAGGCCTGGTGGGGGCAGCATCCGGAAGGAGCATAAACGGAGGATCCCAGGGAGTGGTCGGAGAGGACCGGAAGTGTCTCTCCTCTTCCGGTATAACTGGGGCCCTGTGCACCTTTCCATCCACATCCTTTGTAACAGCCTTTATAACAAACCAACGACAAGATACCCAAGAAAGTTAACTGAATCTGAGGAGAAGGGTGTGGGAATCCTTGTTTACAGTTGGTCAGAAAAGTGTGGGTCACAACCTGTGCTTGGGATCGGCCCTGGAAGTGGTGGCCATCTAGTGACACACAGCCCTCAACCTGAGGTATGCTATTCTGACTTCAACTAGTGTCAGAACTGAACTGAGATTGAGAACCTCCAGCTGGTATCTGTTGGAGAACTGGTCACTAGTGAGGAGAAATCCACACACACATTTTTTTTTTTTTTTTTTTGTCTTTTTGAGACAGGGTCTCACCATGAAGTTCAGGCTGGTCTTGAACTCACTTTGTAACCCTGGGTGGCCTCAAAATCACAATGATTCTCCTGCCTCAGCTGGGATTACAGTTGTGCACCACCATACCCGGCCCTACACACCTTTAATCTATGTTGTGAGAGATGAAGCTATATATTGTGAGAGTAGGAGACCAGATACACACCCATAATCACAGCACTTGGGGAGGCTGAAGCAGGAGGATCACTGTGAGTTCCAGACCACCCTGGACTACACGGTGAATTCAACACCAGCCTGGACTGCATAGCGAAACCTTGCCTCAAAAAGAAAAAAAAAAAACAGCACAGTAAGAAAAACTGATTTTTCCCTATATCCTCAGAAAGTTAATCTGGCTTAAAAAAATAAAAGAGGAAAAGAAAGGTCAGAAAAATGAAGAGAAGAGAAGAGAAGAGAAGAGAAGAGAAGAGAAGAGAAGAGAAGAGAAGAGAAGAGAAGGGACAGTAGCAAAAAATAGAAATCACCCAACCAAAACTGGACAAAGAATCTGATAGGCATCTCCCCAAAGATTTTTTAAAAAGCCGTTAAACACGTGCAAAGATCTTCAATATGATTAATCATCAGGAAAACTCATCCAAACCATAATTAGATATACCTTCATGCACCAGCGTAGCTAATATTTAGAAGACAGTAAATGCTGGCAAGGACACAGAGAAACTGGAGCTCTCCTACACTTAGTGGGGCTGTAAAATAGTGTCAGCATTCACAAAACAGTCCAGCAACTTCTCAAATTGCTAACCACAAAGGTACCATGTGGTCCTGCAGGTATATAGTAATACACCGAAAAGACAAGTCTACACAAAATCTTGATAGACAAATATTCACAGAAGCAATATTCAGCCGGGTGTGGCGGCACACACCTGTAATTCCAGCACTTGGGTGGCTGAGGCAGGAGGATCGTTGGGAGTTCGAGACCATCCTGAGCTACAAAGTGAGCTCAAGGTCAGCCTGAACTACATAGCGAGACTGCCTCAAAAAGACCAAAAAAAAAAAAAAAAAAAAAACCACAACACAAGAAGCAATATTCAGAATGAGCAAAAAGGAGAAACAACCAAAATGCCCATTTACTGATGAACAGATAAGTCAAATATGGCAAAGGCAGACAATAAAATATTATTTGGCCATAAAAAGGATGAAGTGGTGATCCATGCTACATGCTACCCTGTGGATAAGCCTTCAGATTATGTTAAAGGAAAGAAGCCAGACACAAAAAACCACATATGGCAAGGCATGGTGGCACAAGCCTGTAATCCTAGCACTCAGGAGGCTGAGGCAGGAGGATCGTTGTGAGTTCGAGACTAGCCTGGGCTACAAAGTGAGCTCAAGGTCAGTCTAAACTGCATAGCGAGGCCCTGTATCAAAAAAGACACACACACACACACAAAAGCCACAAGTATACAAGATTTCCTGATAAAAAAAAAACCTCCAAACGAGGAAGCCTAAGGAGACAGGCGTAAGTCAGTGGCTGCCTAGGTGGGAGTGGTTGGGGTGGGGCGGAGTTGCAGGGTGTGGGGGTTGAAGTGTGACTGGCTCCATTTTTCTGAGGGAGGTGCTAAATATATTTAAAAATTAATTATGACCATATTTGCACTACTCCACGAATACTCTTTTTACAAAACAATTGACTCGTATACTTTCAACACTTTTTCAAAAAGGAAAAGAAAAGAAAGCAGGGTAAGAGAGAGGATGGGAGGAAGCTGCATCAGGGAGAAGAACCAGCAGCAGGTCCAAGGACACGGGAGGGAGAGTAAAGCCACCTCTGAGAATGAGGAGGGTCCGTGACTCTGATAAACTAATGCACGCCCTGAAATGGGCAAATGCAGCTGGGGAGGCGGACGCTGGGTCACCTTGGGCCTCATACACAGAGCTTAGCTGGGCGTATTCTACAGGTTCAACATTCTAATCCCAAAGTCCAAAACTGCTCCAAAATCACAAACTTTCTGAGTACTACCCACGTGAGGCTTCAAGCAGAAACTCATGCCTGATGTTATGGGATGGGCCATAGTAAAAACACGGGTGCGCTAAAAATATTTTTTAAGTTACCATCAGGATTATGTGTAAAGTGTACATGAAACATGCATGAATTTTGTGTTTAGATTGGGGTCCTAGCCTCAAGAGAGCTAATTTTTCTATTCAAAAATATTTCAAAATCTGAAACACTCCTTGGTCCCAAATATTTTGGATAAGGAGCATGCACTCTTATGGTAAAGGCAATGAGAAACCTACAAAAAGTCTTAAACAGGGCAGTTCTGTGATCAAACTGGCTACAAAATCATTGCAATATAATTACAGACAATGAACACCAGTAGGGGGGATAAACTGGCACCCTCCTGTCCACAGGGCCATGGCAGTGACCCGGGCAGCAGAAGACAAGCAAGAGGGTTGTGGGAGATACCAGCTAGTGGTGGCACCACTTCCAACTCAGAGCTCTAGGACACTGGCCCGGGATTTGACTCCCGGTGTCACAGCACAACACTCCTGGGCGAGAGGGGCAACTCAATGCTTACTTAACATACAGGGTCCTGGGTTCAATCCCAGAACTGGGGGTGGGCAAATTTCCCATCCAGTCCCTTGAAGCAAACCTTCCCTTTGCTCCAGGAATACGCAAAGGACAAACAAGAATGCTTCTGTCCTCTCAAGGCCTCCTGAACTCCACTTCTCCCAGTAAACGGCCTTTTCCTCATTACAGGAAGCCGCATGCAGGAGCGTGCAGCACACCAAAGGCCCAACAGAGCCAGGCAGTCCAGCCCCAGCAGCAGCAGCTTCACTTGCTTTAACAAGGAGGATCTGTGTGTACCCTGAAACCTCTAAGAAGTGGTCAACAGTCTTTTAAGTCCAAGGGATATGCCAGGACCCGCAGCACCCCTGGGAGAGGCTCCGAAGTGCAGGCCTGGCCCACTCTGGACCTCCTGAACTCAGAATCTACATTTCATGAGAGGCCCAGAGGATGGTACTTTGACCACATGCTGCACCAAGAAGATAGTCCTGTATAATGATCTCACAGGGGTCATGGAGCAGCTCTCTCTTGCTGCAGCAGCCCCTCAATGGAAGCCACCCATTAACAGGCAGATCTCAGCATCCAACTTTGCCTGATTACCAGAGCATGTGGAAATACATAAACTCCATTTATAGGGTGTATACAAGGTGTCAGGCTCTTCCTCCATTTTTCCTGGCCTTCACAGACACCCTATAAAACTCAGAAACACTCTGCCACTTGCCTGGTGCTGCACAAGTGCAGGACCTGAGCTGGGATTCAAAGGCAGAGCAGCCTCCCTCTTGCCTTGCACTATGCCATCCACGCTAGGGAGGTTCTGCCCCACCCTTGACCAAAACAGTCCGTATCAGGGGTAGCAGCAGGCCTCATGTTCAGCCCACAGGCCTAACCACACATGCACCTAGCATCCCCTCGGACCTGATAAAACATCTCCAGGTACGAGGCCGCATTCCTTCTATAAGCTTTTCTAAACACCGTGGACAGGTGGCAAGACCACCCCAGGCTCTTGCTATCATGGGTCATTCTGAGTCCACGTCCTGCTCCTGCTGCCTCATGTCACACCACACTGCCACACAGCCCTGCTACTGGCTGAATCTCACATTTTCTCCATAGTCAGGCTCCTGGCCCATACTCAGTGAAGCCTTCCTGAGTCCCACCTATACCCTGTGGTCAGTCACCACCATACCTCTTCCTCAAGTTAGATATATTCAAAGATGGTGATACACACCTGTAATCCTCGTTACTCTGGAGGCTGAGGCGGGAGGCTCACAAGTTCAAGGCAAACCTGGGCAACTCTGTGAGACCTTGCCTCAAAATGACATTATAAGAGGGCTTGGGATAGGGCTCAGTGGTAGAGGACTTGCCTAGCACACACAAAAGTGCTCTGGGAGGCCAGAGATATAGCCCAGTGGCACAGCACCTGCCTGGTAAGTGCAAGGTCATGAGTTCAATTCCCGGTACCAAAAAATGCTCTGGGCTCAATTTGCAATATGATATAGACAGGTAGATGAACTCAAAGAGATGTCTAATTCCAAAGCTATGTTCTTCCCATGACCTTGCATAAACTCATCTAAATCCACTTAAAATCTAAATCCAATCTAATTCTAGGATTTAACATGTTAACATGTCTTGCAGACAAACTTAGAAACCCTCCAGAGCACCCACATGTCTTGCTACTCAAATTATGGCCCAAGGACCAGCTACAGCAGAGTTGGGAGGCTGCTGAAAACACAGGCTCATTGTAGTGTAAGATGAAACACAGTGACACGCTAGATTATAGGCAGCACTAACTCCGCCATTGGAAGTGGGGCCAGTCTTGTGGTGCTGAGCCTGAACGTGAGGGACCGGATTCTAACTCCACACAGATGGTGTCAGAGCTGAACTGGATCAGCCAGGGGTGGCAGCGTACAGCTGTTATCCCAGCTACTCAGGAGGCTGAATAAGGATCTCAGGTTCAAGGTCAGCCTAGGCAACTGCAACTGAGCAAGACCCTGTCTCAAAATAAAATCTAACAAAGGGCGAGCAGGGTAGAGATACAGCTCACTGGTAGACCCCTTGCCTAGCACGTACAAGCTCTTGGGTTGCATCTCCAGTAGTTTAAAAGACCTGAATTGGATTGTAAGGTACTAAGTTGATGAGTTGATGTCTGCTGGGAGAACTGCTTGCAGGGCTGCACGGGAGTGGAGAGATGCTTCAGACTCAGGGTCCGTGCTAAATGTACTAAATAAGAATCTGGGGAGCCCCAGGTGATCCACACGCCTAGTCCTATTGGAAAGGCGCTGCTCTAATGCCATTCACAGTACCACTGTGCCTAGCTTCTGACACGCCCGCAGCATGAGACAACCCCCTAGCATTCAAATCCTTCTTTATAATATGAAAATACTAGTGATAGGATATACATCAGTAGTACCGCACCTGCCTAACATCTGCAACACTCTGTGTTCAATCCCCACCATCCTGGCAAAAAAGGTAAACTGAATCCTAGATTAGATCTCATTTCAGCATGTGTGTCCTTGATTATCAAGGATCCAGTGTGGCTGAATTTTTCCCTCCAAGCACAACAAATACTTGTAGCTATTTATCAATAAAATACTTGATCAACGACCACAGTAGGCCTGAGCTAAATTTAAAGGTAAGTTTTCCTATTTCTGTTCCTAAATTATATTGCAAATCAAAAACAAATGCCTCAATGACTCTCTTCCGAGAGCCGCTGATAAAACAAGGATCCTCTCTTGAGATTAAATTAGGATAAGGACTCGTGTCTGTAGAATTTTTAAAAGAGCATCTCTGAAGAATTTTTACAACTTAATTAGGGTTTCTATTGACTAATCCTGGAGTTTTCTGTGCATCGGACAAGCAAATGAGGAGGAATGAAGTACCTGACAAAGAGCAAAGGACCCCAGACGCCCGGATGGGCTTTCATCGCAGATAGATTCAGTGTGAGTCTTAAAACCCTTGAAAGACGTCACCTGTTAGCCACCCTAGAGCAGCGGGGGCGAACCTATGGCACACGTGCCGCAGCAGGCTGTCCGTATTACTGAAAGCTCTAAAAGGTTCACCATCTCTGCCCTTGAGTGAAGGAAAGCAAACTTCTAAAGTCTCCTCAAAGAAGTCTTTCACCTCTAATCTCGGTTCTGTGTCCTACTACTATCTCTGCTCAGCCTTATGGAAAGCATGGCACATAGTAGGTGCTCAAATAAAAATAAGAGCTTGGTGTTTTTGTTGAGGCCAATGTTGCAACAGGTATACTTACCGTACAGAAAAAAAAAAATCACAGGGAGTCTGGAATCAGGAAATGACAGTTTCTGTTCAAAAAGCATAGGCTCACAGTTTGGTGGCACAGCCTATACCACCAGCACTCTGAGAAGCTAAGTCAGGACTGCAGATTCAGGTCTAGCCTGAGTAATTTAGTGACTTAGTGAGATTCTAGGGGCTGGGGATAGAGCTTGGTGGCACAGTGCCTACCTCGCAAGCATGAGGTCCTGAGTTCAATTCCCAGTTCCAAAAAAATGAGACTCTACCTCAAAATTTTAAGAAAGTATCCAGGATGGTGGCTCACACTTATAATCTCAGCACTCTGCAGGCTGGGTCAGGGGATCTCTGGGAGTTTAAGTCCAGCCTGAACTACATAGTGAGTCCAAGGCCACCCTAAACTATAAGACCCTGTCTCAAAAAACCAAAATATTAGCAATAATAATAAATTTAAAAGGGTTGGGGATATAGTTTAGTATGAAGATCTTGAATTCAATTCTCAATATCAAGGAAAAGGAAGTATAAATCAAGAATCTAGCCAGGTGTGGTGGCTCACACCTATAATCTCTGTACTCAGGAGGCTGACGCAGAAGGATTGCTATGAGATCCAGGCCAGCCTGGGCTAACATAGAGAGTTGAAGGCAGCCTGAACTGCACAGTGAGACCCTGTCTCAAGAAGACAAAAAAGAGGAAAAAAAAGAAGAATCTGCTAGCATACTAAGCAGTGTATTACATGCCAGTATAGCTTGTGGGAGAGAGACAGCTACTGAGGAAAAAGCACCCGTAAAAGTCTGACAATTTGAAATCTGAGTCTATAAAACAAACAGAATAGGAAAAAGGAAAATGTTTTAATATGCAAGCACGCAGGAGTCATGCTCAAAAAAAAAAAAAAAAAAAAGGGGGCCAGATGGTTCAGAGTTAAAGAACTTCTACACGAGGAGAAGGAAGTAGGGACTACACACCATTTTATTTTGTTGTGAAGTACTAAGCATTGAAGCCTGGGGCTCATGCATGCTTGGCACGTGCTCTGCCACTGAACTATACTCCCAGCTGTTTTTTTAAATTTTGAGACAAGATCACACTAAATTGACAAGACTGGCCTTGAATTTGCAATCTTCCTGTCTCAGCCTCCTGAGCAGCTGGGCTTGCAGGTACGTACCACCACATCCAGCTCACAGGCAGTTTTAGAGAAAGAGTAAATGGTTTTCAGGGGGAGTCTGAACAACAATTTGAGACAAAGTTCACCTGGGTTCTGGATGCGGCGTCAATGGTAGTCTTCCTCCTCCCAACTTACTCTGGAGAACAGAGCCTTTGGTGATCAGGAAATGCCTGGGTTACTGCCTCATCCCTGAGACACAGTGTCCGACACCCACAGCTTAAAGATGGAAAGAGTTACTTTGGCTTGATTTGTAGAGGTTTCGAGGCACTGCGGCATGGGGCCGGGGCACGCAAAGGAGGCTCGCTGCTGACCGGCAGGGAGGAGGTAGCAAGCGGGCTGGCGGGGAAGAGGGAGACTGACCCTTCCAGGCCACACCCACGATCCACTCCGCCACCCCGCCTTCAGGTCCCAGCAGCACATTTAGCTACAAACTCATCAGCGGAGTGATCCACTGATTATCAGGCTGCGTGGCCCCATCACTCCCCAAAGCCCCATCCGCGAGCACATAAAGCTTCGAGGGCACAGCTAGCTATAAACCGCGACAGGATGCACCAGAGAACGCCACCCCCTGACTTTCAGGAGAGGACAGGGTGAGAGGCAAGTTGGGGGTGAAGGCCAAAGAGCCCTTAGTTCAAGGCACAGAATGCGGCGCTTCAGGGTATCGCCTTCTGCGCTCAACAGCACTGATCTGAAAGAAGGAGACAGCTGCGGCTTTTGGTGGCTGGGGCACCCGCCGAGGGCCACTCTGGTCTAATTGCTTGTGGCATCAATAGCATCTGAAAGCTTGTCAAACACGCAAAACCCAAGCCCTATGCCACGGCTGAGTCCAAAAAAATCTAAGGAGCCAGGTTTGGTAGCACATGCCTGTAACCCCAGCATTCTCGGAGGCTGAGACAGGAGGACCACAAGTTCAAGCCCAGCCTGGGCAACACAGCAATTTAGCAAAATTTCACCTCAAAATAATAAAGGGGTAGGGTGGGGATATATCTCAGTACAAAGGCCTTGGATTCAATTCCAGTACCAGAGAGAGACAGAATATTCATGTAAGAAACACAGAAGCACTAAGTTCAGTTTGAAAGTCACAGCTTTAGTCAGGCACCATTGTACATGCCTATAAGCCCAGCCACTGGGGATCATGAGGACAGCCTGGCAATTTAGTGAGACTGTCTCAAAATATAATTTTTAGATACATCATGTACAGGTACAAATTCCCTATAATGAACATTATCACTATGTACATCTAAAATGTACCAATAAAAGTAATTTTTGAAAATATGTTTTTAAAAGGTAGGATTGTACCTCAGTGGCAGAGTGCTGGCCTTGCATGTACAAGGCCCTGGGTTCAATCCCTAGCACATGGGGAAAAATAAGGGAACCTAGGTTGTTTTAACTTCTGAGATTCGGGCTTCCTATTCGAGCGGCATATCCTCACCCAGCCCGATCAACACTGCATACATCCCCAAGCACTGCCACTTTCAGAATGTACATGAGAACTGCTCAAACTATGGGCCCAAACTGAGGGTTGGACTTATTTTTATTTTAACCCTGAACAGTGCTAATTCGGTAACTTTTTCCTATCAAACTTTACTCCAACAGTCATCTTACTTTGCTTTCCCTCATTCTTCCCCATACCCCCCGATTTCCTCACATCCTCATACATTTATCTCTCACTGTGCCATGTGCGTTTCGGTAAGCTTCCGTAAGTCCTTTCTGGAACGCAGTGACAGACAGTCACATGCACAGATGCACCAAACTTGGCTTTAGATAAATTTTGGCTTTTGCCAAAAAAGTCAAATCTACACCTCAAAAAACAAAGATCTGTTCTTACCGGGGATACTTAAAAGAATGTAGCCTGGGACCAGCATATATTCCTGTAAACTGTTCTGTCCACACAAGGACCCTCTAGGAATGAACAGGGCACCCAGTCCCTGCTTTACACAAGCAATTCACTGCTGGGTAACAGCAACGCTGCCTTATTGTAAAAAGTCGACACTCCACAGACTCCATGAAAATATGTAGCATTACTGACCAATATTTTTATTTTTAAAATTCAGCTTCCATACCATTTTTTAGCCCTTCCCATGCCCATTCTTCTGCTAAAACAGATGACCCCAATTCCTCCTGGTGGGCATTTAGGGTGTGACCCATCTTGCACTACTAGAAGCAGTGTTGCCCCAGGTACAATAAGGTTCACAGCTTGACTATCGGAGGTTCCCAAGTCAAAATTCCTACAAGTGGAATTGCTATGCCAGAGGTATTTATGTTGCTAGGACTTCTAAGTAACATGGAATCTCATTCCTACAAACTATCAATACCCATTCTTTCTCAGTTATTCTCTTTTTACATTTTTCTTTAAAGCTATCTTTTTCATTAAGTTTGCAATTATTTAATTACTTGTGAGAAGGGTTATGTTGATGCCTTTTATTATAAAGTTTCTATCCAAATACTTTGCCCATTCTCATGCCAATGTGTTCCTCTATGGTTTTCATGTGTAGGGTTGGGGATTAAAAAACCATTTACAAGCCATGTGTCGTGGTACGTGCCTGTGATCCCAGCACTCTAGGAGGCTGAGGCAGCAAGACTGAAAGCTTAAATCCAGCCTGAGCAACTTAGCAGGACCCTGTCTCAAAATAAAACATAGTAAGGGTAAGGATGTTGTTCAGTGCAAAGATACTGGGTTCAATCTCTAAAACTAGGGGGAAAAAAATAACTCATGAGCTGCAGGGTGTGGATCAGTGGTAGAGTGCTTCACCGACACAGGAGAGGCCCCGAGTATAGTTCCCAGCACTATTTGGTGAAAAAAATGAGTAAAAACTAACGTACACCCTAGTGAGGTGACACATACCTATAGTCCCAGCTACTTGGGAGGCTGAGATAGGAAGATCACAAAATGGAGGAGAGCCTAGGCAACTTAATGCCTGAGAGTCTGTCTCAAAATAAAAAAATAGCCAGTTATGCTGGCGCATGCCTATAATCCCAGCACTTGAGAGGCTGAGGCAGGAGGGTCACTGAGAGTTTGAGACCAACCTGAGCTATAAAGTGAGCTCAAGGCCAGCCTGAACTGCGTAGTGAGACCCTGTCTCAAAAAGACAAATAAATAAAAATTTTAAAATTAAAAAGTACAGAAGGTGTAGCTCAGTGGTATAGCACCATTGCATTCAATTTCTGGGACAAAAAAGAAAAACTTATAAAGACACTTCTGCATCAAGGACATTCACTTTTTCCCAATTAGGAAACTTTTGCTTCATCCTTAAGGAAGTGTTCTCAGTGGTGGAATGAAGGAGTGGCAGATGGGGACAACACAATAAGGGATAGTATACAGCTGCTGACCTGCCAGAGGTGAGATCCCTGTGTGCCCAGCCCTGTCAGTGCGCCAGGAAGACCTGTTCACTCTACCTGCAGAGGTCACTGCAAACCCAGCCCCTTCCCACCTCCACTTCCACTCCCGGCTTCGCGCTTCCTCCCTGCACTCACTTCTCTCCCCACCCTTCTCAAGTTCCGCAGTCCACGATGCAGTCTAGAAGAGCTTCCTCAAACAAATCCGGTGGAACCAAACCCCTTCCACCACGCCCAAGCGCCTGCCCCTGCCATCGCTGGCCCCTGGCTCTGGGGTCAGCGGGCCCCTTCACCTGCACCTCTCAGCTTCCCCTGACCTTGCTCACCCGTCTGCCTGCCCCCAAACTCTCCTGTTCTCTAACACGGGTTACGGTTTTGCTCCCCCACACGGGCTTACGTGCACCTGTCGTCCCCTCGCCGCCGGAATTATCTCCCCCCGCATGTGCTCAGGCTACTGCACCGCAGCACTTGGGTGTGGGGATTATCACCTCCTTAGGGAAGCTCCTTGGCTGCCCTACTTGCCCCCCTATTCACCATCAGAACCCCTGCTTTATTACAGCACCTATTCTTTTGGCCTCACAGCACTCTGAAATTAACTTTTTGCTAATTGACTGCTTCCCCAACTAGAACAAGATGAGCCTGCTTCTCTTCTTAGGTTTGTTTGGGTTTTTTTGTTGGTTTTATTTTTTTATCTTTTTGAGACAGGATCTCGCTATGCAGTTCAGGGTGGCCTTGAGCTCACTTTGTAGCTCAAACTGGTCTTGAACTTGCAAGGATCCTCCTGCCTCAGCCTCCCGAGTTCTGGGATTACAGGCGTGCGCCACCACACCCGGCTGTTTGTTTGTTTATTGCAGTATTGGGGATTGAAGTCAGGCTTGACCTTGAGCTTCACACAGAGCTACAATTACATCCCCCATCCTTTTTTGAGACAGGGTCTTGCTAAATCACCCAGGCTGGGCCTGAACTTGGAATACTCCTGCCTCGGCCTCCCAAAAAGCCAGGATTCCAGGTGTGCTCCGCTATACAGTTTCACCTCCTTTTCTGTGTTGAAAAAATTTATTACCTTGCCTCCTGCCCTTTTTTTTTTCTGGTACTGGGAATTGAACTCGGGCCCTCGCACTTGCCAGACAGGCGCTTGTGCCACTAAACTATATCCCCAGCCCTGCCTCCTACACTTTTAAAACAAGCATTTCATAGCCTGCGTTAGGCACTCCAGGGGTGAGTGATGAATGAATGAATGAATGAGTGAGTCACCACTACTGAACCAGGTAATGGCAAAAAACATTTGGCCTATGAGCTAGAAATGGTTTTTATGTTATTAAATAATTGAAAAATATCAAAAGAATATCTCATACTACATGAAAAGAACTACAAATTCAAACTTCAGTGTCTAGCCGGGTGTGGTGACACACACCTGTAATCTAAGTACTCAGGAGGTTGAGGCAGGGTGATCATTGTGAGCTCAAGGCCAGCCAGGGATACAAAGCAAGCATAAGGCCAGCCTGCACCGCATAATGAAACCCTGTCTCAAAAAGACAAAAGAAAAATTTTAAAATTCACTGTTTAAAAAATAAAGCCTGTTTTGTTTTTCCATTACAGGGGATGGAATCCAGGTCCTTGCACATACTAGGTAAGTGCCTGACCACTGAACTACATCACAAGTCCTTTTATTTTTTTTTTATTGTTATTGTTATTTGCAACAAGGTCTCACTGTGTTGCCCAGGGTGGCTTTGAACTTGTGGCCCCTCAGCTTCCTGAATGACTGGGATTGCAGGTGTGTACTATCACGCCTGGCTCCACTGTTCTCCAGTGCTAGAGACAGAACACACACCAGGCAAGCGCTCTGTCAGGAGGTTGTAGTTGGTGGTCAGGCCAGCCCTCGCTTTTAGGCCTCCAGTGGGGGTACAGTACATCATCCTCCTGGCAGGAAGTGTGGCAGAGCAAAATGACTCACCTCACAACCAGGAAGTGACAGAGAAAAGGAAGAGGCTCAGGTCCCACCACCCTCTTCAGGGGCACAGCCCCAAGTGCCCTAAGCTCCACCTCTGAAAGTTTCCACCATCTCCCCACCAGCACCAGCACCAGCACCATGCTGGGGACCAAGCATTTACCATACAGGCCTTTGAGGAACAATGAAGACACAAATAAAGTTTTATTAGAACACAAACAAGCTCACTGGTTTCAGGACTATCCCGTGGCAATCTCTGTGCCACAGCAGCAGGGTTGAGCTGTTGTAACAGCTCATATGAGGTGCCCTCCCCACCTCTCACTGCCTCGGGCACACTGTAGATCTCAGGGAGGCAGCTTTAACTCGATTTTGCATCCTGGCTTACAAATCCTAAACTGCTTCCTAGCCTTGTACAGAAAGGGTTTGCCAATGCAAGTTGAGGAGGAGGAGGCTTTGAGAAATCTTCCAGGATGAATGGCCAAGCCTGGCTAACTACCGAATAGGAGGGGAAGGGTAAGAGAGGGAGAAATGACAATCACTAAGGCTGAAGGGTGGAGGGAGAAGGCAGTGAAAAGACGACAAAGATTATGACATTTGGTTTGTCTTTGTATTTGTTTTCTTTGCAGTCCTGGGACTTTAACCCAGGGACCACTGAGCTACAACTCCCACCCTTTTTATTTTGAGACAGGGTCTCATTAAGTTCAGGCTGGCCTTGAACTTGTGATCCTCCTGTCCCAGCCTCCTGAGTAGCTGGGATTATAGGGATGTGCTACCACGCCTGGCGATCAGCATAGTTCTGATGGGTGAAACTGTGAGTACCTAGGAGTATCAGCATACCAGTTTGCAGCTTGAAAAGAGAAGCAAAACAGTTAACCAGGAAGTTATACTAATAAAATAAGTGTCTGGTGGTAGACCAAGGAGACACCAAATGTGGAAGTGGGTGGACTCCATGTTTGTCCTGGGGATGTAGCTGAGCTGTATACTGTGAGCTTAGCAGGTATAAGGCTCTGGATTCAATCCATAGCACAAAACAACAACAAAAAGGGTCCACATAAATTTCTCCTGATTCACACATTCATCATGTCACCTTCACAGTCACCCATGCTCTGGTCTGCCAAAGGAAAAGCCAGACACACCTGCTAGCCACCATTTCTACTTCTCACCATAGGTATAAACAGCACCCCAGAAGCTTCACCGGAGCAGGAAGAAAAGAATCCAGCAATTTTGCAATTAAGTACAGAGGAATCAATCCTGACATTCTGTTAGAAAGCTTGTCATGTGTTGCCTCGCTGCTGTGAGTAATAAGGGAGCGAGCTGTAAGAACAGTGTTCCCTGGGGTGGCCTGATAATAGTCGTAATATTTTAAATGCACACTGACCTCTTGGTTTACTAAACATTTCCTTTCACCAACAAGGTGAGGACCAGCCTCGTCACCTGTGCCATCAGATACATGCTGGGCCTTTTCTGCTTAGAAGAATACAAGAAGGTCAGCACCCCACTCATGTCTCTAGGTAGAAACAGATGTCGGAGATTCACACAGTGGCTAACAGATGTCAGGGATTCCTGCCGACTTGTTGCTAAGGGAACTTTTGTGAAGATGCCCTGAGTACACTGAGTGCAGAAGCCCCGCCCACTGCTTTAAAGTCCTGTGGAGTGGTCACTTGACCAGGCCAGCACACAGTGTGGAGACGGCAGTGGCTCCTGCTGGGAAAAGGCAGAAAGGACTGGTGCCACAGGTAGATTTCCAAACTGCAGGAGCTACCGATGCAGGCCACAGCCTTCAAATCAAAGGGCATTGTGACTTAGGAAAGACAGCGTAATCTCAGTCCCAATCACACATCCGGAGCCTCAAGCCTAATTACAGCTTCTGTGAACAAAGTCTGAAAAATATTGTTATGAGGGTCAAGGTCACACTCATTTTAGTTGATTTTCTTGTTACAAATGCCCTCTATTAAAATCGGTTTGGGTATCACACCAAGCATTTACTAAATGTCAGGCAGCTCAGATATACTATGTCTATGAATCCTCAGAGCCCTGACCCAAAAAGGCTGGTTTAGGGCAATAGCTTGGTGGACAGGCAAATCTGATTTCATATTCCAGCAGCATATTAATTGCATAGTCTCTATAAAGAAACTCCTGGAGTCTTAAGAAAAAAGAATTCTCCAACGTTGGCAACAGAGAAACTAAACAGAACAGCCAAGTCTCCTGCATGCTGTCTCCCTCTGGAGGCTCTCTCTCTCATCAGCCTGGCCGGAAACCCCCCGGCTCCCCTTTAACCAGTCATCTGTTACAAGCCTCTCCTCCCTATCCTCTGAGGCAGCCAGTCTGCAAAGTGGCCCTCAAGGAACCAAGCCTTCGGTGTCTCCATAGCTATACGCACCTCCCTTCCCTACTGCCTCTGGACTGGTGCCGTGACTCACAACAGAATATGCAGAAGTGCTGTGCCAGTCTGCCAATTTGTGCCTTTGTGTTTTGGTGGAGGCAGCCACCCTGTGAGAGCTCCAACCACCAGGCCAAAGAGAAAGCTCATGTGCAAAAGAGCCCAGAGGAAGACACTGCACCTGGAGACCTAGGCCACATGGAAGAGCACCAAGGCAGACAGGTGAAGTAAGTAGCCACCTTGGAGGTCTTGCCCAGCAGAGTCACCTGGACTCCAGCTGCAGCCCCCATCTAATTACAACTAACAACAACCAGAAAGACCAGTGGATCTGTTTAGCTGAGCCCCACCAACCTGTAGAACTGTGTGACATAGGTTCCAGGCTGACTTGTTACTTAGCAATAGATAAAACATCATTCCTGAATAATGACTGACTCTCACAGCCACTCCCAGGAAACTCGTGCAGCACGATCACATGGCCCCAAAATGAGACACGAAGAGGAAGAGGCGGAGATGGAGTTCAAAGGTGATCTTCTGCATCCCTGCCAGTTCCACTAGCAATGTGGAGCCATACTATGTTAACACCTGTATCAATTAGGCCAGTTTGCGTTGCTGTAATAGAATACACAGACTGGGTAATTTAGAAGCTTATTTCTTATAGACCCAGAAGCTACCAAATCCAGTGTACCTGCACCTGCAGAGTGTCTTCCAGCTGCCCCACCTATGGCAGAAGTCTGAAGAATGGCAGAAGTCTGAAGAGCAAGAGAGCAAGCATGCAAATTCCTGTGTCAGGCCCTTTTGCAATCAGCGTTAATCCAGTCAGGACTTAAACACCACCCAACAGTGCTGCTCTGGAACTGAGTTTCCAACACATGTCTTTTGTGGAATACTTTCTAATTCCAGCAGTACCTGCGAGGTCTGGACCTTCCAGCCAAATCATAAATACTAGTAACAGTACCCAGCCAGCACATCTGTAATCCCAGCACTCAGGAGGCTGAGGCAAGAGGATCGTTGTGAGTTCAAAACCAGCCTGGGCTACAAAGTGAGCTCAAGGCCAGCCTGAACTGCATAGTGTGACCCTATCTCAAAAGACAGAAACAAACAAACAAAAAATTTCCCAAGAACTCTGGGAGTTTTTGCAGAAGTCAGTCTTGTACCATCCTCTAGACCCCTAATTTCTTCTCTATAGTCAAAGTAAGAACAAGCACAAGGAATTCCTGGGCCTAGTTCAGCCATCCAGCCATGAGACCTGACCAGCCACAGGAGTTTTTCTAGGACCACGTCTGACTCTCCAAGCTCCCCGAGATGGAGATGCAGACTCTTTCCTCTATCAACCTTCTGCAGGAGCTGCTTCTGTACCCTGGTAGAAATCTCCCCACATATGGGGCCTCCAGGTCTATGCAGGTGCTTGGAACTGCAAACTGGCAAATGTGCTCCTCAGTCTCCAGCTCTGGTCTCAGGTCCCTTCATTGACTCAGCTCCTCCTTTACTGTCTTTCGAGTGATGTGAGAATTTCTGCTCCTCATCTTCTTCTTCATAGCTGAAGATTCTTCTAGCTGTTCTTACCTCAGTGCTTTCATATCCCACAGCCAGATGTGCTCTTGGCTGTTAGGCCTTCCTATGGTTTGAAGCATATGTGTCCTGAAAGACTCACATGGTTAAAGGCTTAGTTACCAGCCTGTGGTGCTACTAGGAGGAGGCTTTAAGAGGCAGGGCCTAATAGGAGGAAGTTAGGTCATTGGGAGCACATCCTTGAGAGGGTGGTAGGACTTTGGTCATTTCTTGTGTCTTTCTCTTTGCTTTTGGGCCACCATGAGATGAACAGCTTTGTCTCATCATGCCCTCTCCATCATGTTCTGCTTCATCCCAGGCCCAAAAGCAATGAAGCCAAGTGGTGATGGACTACAACCTCTGAAACCATGAGCCCATACATACCCTTCCTTTTTTGAAGTTGTTTGTCTCAGGTATTTTGTCACAGCAATGGAAAGCTAACTAACCCAAGCCTCATTCCTTTTCTGTGAGTAGCTGGTTCCTCTGAAGGTTGATATGGCACTCTGAATAGCTAGGACCCCTATGGCCAGACTCCTTGGGCCTGACAGGACCCATCATACCTCCCTGCTTGGGATGAGGTTTTCCTGGAGTCTACTTTCTGAAAGTCAGGTATGTGCTGCACCATTTTGCTAATTTCTTAGTCTGGACCAAGAGATTTCCCAATGATAGGCCTTCCATTAAGATGGCCTGGTCTTATGGGTTGGCTGGCCCCTGAGGAGGACCTCAAAGCCCTCTCAGAGATGGCTCCCTACTTCCCTTCACAGTGGCATCTCTCATGGAGCCCCTCTTAGATCCCCTCGCCATCTGCACAAGAAAGAAATCCTTGGAGAGGGTCTGCTTTGCACACGCTCTTGTCAACGTCTCATACTTCACCACAAAGACGAGGCTTCCTGGTTGGATTCCTTCCACCAATGCAGTAAGGAACGGGCTGAAGATGCCATTCCCAGTTGGGTACTCGCTACTTATCCCTCCCCTAGAACAAGGGTGTGGCCCATGTTTGACCTTGTTTCCCTAGCAGCTCCCTTAGCCTCCTGAACTCCATGCCCCCAGGGAGCCTGCTGCCAGGCACCCCATGGGCTGACATCCCACAGGGCTTATACTTCCCCTACCTTTGGCCCCTGTTCCACCCTCCTGGCTTCCACGCTAATTCCCACCTTGAGGAGCCCCATCCAGGCTCCTCCAATCTCAGAATCCTGTATGCAATGGCAGCCCTTCCCACCAACCACTTCCTTCAGAGCTCTGCCTTCTCCAACTAACCAAGTCCATCTCTGAGGACCCAGCCCATCTCAGGGACTTGCATACGCTTTGCCTGTAGTCAGCCCTCAGCCTTAAGAATGAGCTTGCTCAGGTATGTGATGCCCAGCCATCAAGAACCTGATCCACAATCCTGTGCCGAAATCACATCTAACTGGGTCCTGCAGAGTCCCATTCAGTGCTTAGACTACGCGCTCAGGTGCACCTCTGCCTCCACCTGGGGGAAAACCAGCAGCTCACCACGGAGTCAGACTTCAGTTTATCGGCAGAGGCATTGCACTCTGCCCCCAACTACAGCTGCCCTTGCTGCAGCAGCAGGAGCCATGTAGCCTTCCCTCAGGGAAGCTGTCCCCCACACTGACCTCAGGGGCTGCACTACATAGACTCCTTCATTGGTCTTTCAGCATGGCTGAGCCTGGATAATCACGTTCCAGAGAGGCATAAGGGACAATATGAACTGCTAACCCGATATGCAAGCGTGACTCCTTGAGCCCAGACTCAGTTCGTTTATCTTTATAATGAGGACACTACAGCGTGAGCTCAAGGCCAGCCTTAACTGCATATCGAGGCCCTGTTTCAAAAAGACAAAAAAAAAAAAAATATATATATATATATATACACACATATATGTGTATGTATGTATATGTGTGCATATATACATATATATGTATGTAGATATGTAGATATACACAAGGACAGCACCACTCCTTGCACGGGGGAGTTGTTGCTAATGTTTATATTGTCATAGTAAGGTGCTCAACAAACAGATGCCCTTCTCAGTGGTACTGCCCACACATGGGCACTTCTTTGGCAACTTACCACTTGGGAGTGTTCTGTAAGGTCGCTGGACACTGACGCACCCAGGGCAGTCCCAGCTGATAAGTCTGGCTTGTCCCCCTGGGCCTGGTCCACCTTCCCTCCCTCATCCCAAGGAAAAGCCACAGAGCCGCTCCATTCTTAGGGACACCTCGCCTAGCCTCACCCCACCCAAAACCATAGAGCAGGCTGTGTCCAGCGAGGGACACTCCTCTCCTAACAGACGTGCACCAGCCAAACGTCCATGTCAGTACTTTCTGGGAAAATGTGGCCACCGGAGCTCCCAAAATACGTGTCTCTCTCAGGGCTTCTGAGCTGGACGCTGCAAGGCTCCAGATCTTCCTGCAGGAAGCAGTACACTTGCTTTCTTTTTCCTCTAAACGTCAGGAAAGGCTGCGAAAACCAGGGAACACACCTGAGCCTTTCCTGCAGGTACAGCTGCTCAAAACACAGAGCCAAGAAGAGTTCCAGAACATGCTGTTAGTGGCCCAGGAGAGCTCACTCTGGCCTTTCTTTAGAAGCCTGTAAACTTTGCTCAAATGCTACTGATCCATTCAGAGGGAGTTTGTTGTTTTCCTCTGGACCTGCAAGAAACACAATGTGCCTCTAGGAGGCCAGCACTATTTTTGATGATGTCCACACAGGATAACCCTGCTGCAAACTCACCCCATAATTATTTTATCCCCACGCCTCCCACCGTGAGCCTAGTGGAGCATTTTCATTCAAAATTTGCTATTTTGCTCCTTGTGAACGAGGTCAGGTAAAATAACTACTTGCAATCTGCCCAGCACCTTGGCAGGGTTTTTACCAGAATGCCTAATTGAAAGTAATTGCTAATTTAATTTTTAGAATAATCCTGGGTCATGCAGCCTTTTAGTAAAGGAGTCCTGTAAAGTCACCTTCTCCAACATAAACACCCCCCCACACACACACACAAAGGACTTTAGAAACTTCAGATCTCACTCAGCCTGTGACAGTGAGGCCTCCCAATTGTCATCTGGACAATAAACAGCCAGCTGACTTGGCTCAGCAGGTCCTATGTAGCTTTGGGGCCACGCCAGAACCCTAGAACAAGCTATGTTCAGGTTCCGAGCCCATAGGAGGAGGCTTGGGCCGGGGCTGTCGCACCCCTGGATCCAACCTGTTGATGGGGCTCAGGCTGGTGGCCAGCAGAGCTCAGTTGACCCGCAAGTGGGCGGCCCCAGGGCGGCCGGGCAGCCCGACCCCAGGCAGCACGGCCGTACACGGGTCAGGAGGCTCCGGGCTGGAGAAGCAGGGCTGCAGCGCCCCGATCCTCCGTGCGTCTTTTCAAGACCATCGGACTCTGGCAGCTCTTGGCGGCCCGGGCCACTGCCTGCACTGCGTCCGCCGCTCCAGAACTCACACAGGCAACAAGTTCTTGCTTCCCCTGCGCCGCCACGATGTGCTCCGGGGGCCAGCGCGAGGGGAACGCTCTAGGCGAGTCCGAACTGCCCGCGCCTCGAGGGGCGCCCGCCGCCTTCGCCACCTCCGATACTGGAAAGGTCAGACTAGCATAGGCTGCCCGGGGAGCGCCCCTCGGACAGGGCCGGCCGCGCCTCCCGGGGCTGCCAACAGGTACGTCCGCGCCACAAGACCCGCAGGCCGAGGTCTCCCCGCCCCGGGCCCCCGGGCCCCTCACCTCCAGCAACTGCACGTAGCTAGCCGGGAACCAGCCTCGGAGCCCGTCCTCCTTCTCGCCTTCCCACCAGCCGCCGTCCGGGACCTGCAGCAGCGTGATCAGCTCGCCGGCGGCGAAGCGGAGCCCCTGGCTGTGCCGCTCCCCGGAGAAGGGGTACAGGGTCCGGCAGCGGGCGCCGGACATGGCCTTGGCGCCCGGGCTCACAGCGCAGCCTGCATCCCTGCCGAGCCCGGCGGGCTGGGCAGCCGCTCCGCGGGGTCCCAGGTGCCCGGTGCCCCGGGCTCCCGCGCTCTGGGCGCGCGCCGTCTCGGGGTGCGGGGTTCCTGGGCAGGCAGGGCTCGCGCGGTGCGCGCAGGAAAGCGGACTCGCTGGCTCGGCGGAAAGAGCGGCGACGCCCCCGGGCCGGGCAGCGCGCGGATCCCGGCTCCGGCGGGGGCGGGGCTCAGGGGGAGGAGACCCGGGGGCCGCAGGCTCGGGAGACAACTTCCCGGGGACGCGGGGCTCGCGCGGTCCCCGCCAGGGCCGGCCGGGGCCGGTGTCTCCCCGGCGCGTGCAAACGCGCCGCGCCCCCGGGAGGGTAGACCCCGAGCATCCCCGGGGCGGGCCCGGCGGCCGGGGGCGAGGAGGCAGGGGCGGACGCGGAGAGCGGTGGCGGCCAGGGCCGGGGCCGGGCGGGGGCCGGAGGGCCGGGGCGGGCCGGGGGCCGGGCCAGGGCGGCCACGCCCGCCGAGGGCTGGGCTCTGCTCGCTGAGGGGCCGGGCGGGGGAGAGGGGTCGGCCCACCCCCGCCGCCCGGGCCCGCGGGAGGGAAACGCCCCTCTGCGCCCAGCTCTTGGGCCGGGTGGCCAGGGGCGGGCAGCCGAGCCGGGGTGCGCCGCCTCCCTGCGCGGTGTGGATGAGGGAGTGTTGGTGGCCATCATGGTAGTGGGTGAACCTAGGGTTGAACTTGCCTCACCGGAAACTGAACAATGAGTGAAAGGCAGGTTTGAAGGCTGGCGCCTGTGCCGGGAAGCCCGGAGGCCGCGTGTCACACCGGAGCAACCGGGCAGGAAGCCCGGGGTAAGGGGGAGCGTGGGATGGGAGGATGGAGTCGGAATTGGCAGAGCTGCAATCAAATCGAGGGCTAAGTGGAGGAACGGTGAAAGGTTAGCTTTGCATGCAGAGGGGAGGCTGGCTTAGGGTCCTGCCCTTCTGAAATCTAGATGGCTGACTGAGGAATGTGCTCTCGGTCAGTCAACAAACATTAGTCCGAGGTGCAGTGTTCCACTGCGGTGTGCCAAGTACTACGAAGATCTTTTGAACATGTCCTTGACCTCGGGTGTTGAACAGAGTTAACCTTGAATGAAGGATGCACAGGAAAAGGAAAGGTCCAGGTTTTTGCTAGCCTGGTCTTCTGGAAAAGTTACACTACATTTCCCAACCCATGAATAACTAGACCATTTAATAGCTCTATATACAAGGTTATCATTCCTAATCCAAAAAAATATAAAGTAGGAAATACTCCAACATCTGAAACTTTTTGAGTTGCAACCTAACACCACAAGTAGAAAATTCCACACCTCATCTTATGACCTGTGACCTGCCTCAAAGTCAAATCACAGACACACTGAAAATATTGTGCAAAATTACCAACCAGCTAAGGTATAAATGAAGCAAATGAATTTTATGTTTAGGCATGAGTTCCATCCTTAAGAGGAGATGTTCCAAAATCTGAAATCCAAAACACTAGCCCCAAATATTCTAGATTAAGAAATACGCAACCTGCACTTCTAACTGCTGCCTTGTGTGCCTGCTCCGTTACCTTCCATGGCTGCCTATTGGCTATCACCCTGGGCAGAGACTTCTCAGCCTCTGCATTTCAGGCTCTCCACATCCCTAATGTAGCCACATCCCTCACTGATCCTGCCCAGACGCCCATTAATAAACCAGTCAAGGGCCAGGTGTGGTGCCCATGACTGTATTCCCAGCACTGGAGAGGCTGATGCAAGAGGATTGCCGTGAGTTTGAAACCAGCCTGGGCCACATAGTTCAGGGCTAGCCTGAACTACATAGTGAGACACTGTCTCAAAAAAAAAAAAATTATATATATACAAGTGTGTGTGTGTGTGTGTGTACACACACACACACACACACACACACACACACACACAAAAGTCGGGGCTACAAGAGACTTGTGGTCCCGCACACTTCTCTGTGTTCTGAATTGAACCCTGGCCAGGGCCCTTTCTCCTAGCTCCCTGGGTCTCTATCCTGGTTGGACATTAGAACCACCTGAAAAGCTGTTTAAAACTAGTGCACTGCTGGACGTGGTGGTGCAACGCATGTAATCCCAACACTCTGGAGGATGAGGCAGGAAGATTGTTGCAAGTTCGAAGCCAGCCTGGGCTACAAAGTGAACTCAAGGCCAGCCCAAACTGCACAGCGAGACCCAGTCTCAAAAAGACAAAAAACAAAACAACAAAAAAAACATTACTGTACTTCGGCCCAGGTTTGGAGACTCAGTGTGTGAGCTCTCTGTATTTAAACCTTTTCAACTGAGCAGACTTGCCCTGGCCTAGGGCAACTTGGAAAATGCAGATTCTCCCTAATAGTCCATTAACTGCTTTCCTGAAAGCAGCTGAAACACAGGGCACAAACTCCTGACCACAGGTACCATGAAGAGTCCCTTAAAAGCTGAATGTGGTGGTGCATGCTTGTAACCCCAACACTCTGGGAGGCTGAGGCAGGAGGATCGCAAGTTAGAAGCCAGCTGGGCAATTTAGCAATTTAGCAAGATGCTGCCTCAAAATAAAAAATAAAAATAAGAAAGGGTTGGAGATATAGTTCAATGCAAAGACCCTGGGATCAATCCACTGACCTGAAAAACAAAAACAAAAACAAAAACATTAAAACCAGGTCTGATGGTATACAGATACAAACCCAGTGCTCAGAATGCTGAGGGAGGAGGATCCTAAGTTCAAGGGCCAGTCTAACCTACACAGCAACCTGTCTCAAAAAATAAGCAGCCTCCTCATGGACTGGACCCGCCCCCACCCATAGCACACCGATGGGGTGGAGCTGGGTGGTCCGCTGTGAGCATATGTGCTTTTCCACCTCTGACCATGGCAGTTTGTATATATCCATGTATGTTATAGTATGGTCTGAAGCAGCTGTATGTCTTCCCAAGGCGAGAGTCCAGGGGTATAGACAAACCCAGGAGTACAGTTACTATCACAGGGAAGATGACTGATTGAGTGGTAGGGCAAAGGAGATGAGAGAGGAGAAAAACTGAATGATCAAATGGGCCATCATCTGTGTAACTGAGTAACAAAGGTGAAGGTAACATTAAGTAGGACAGCATCCAGGGCTAATTCCCTTCTGTATTCTCTATAATTCTGTATTTCCTCAATTGTTTTTGTGTTAACAGAAGTGAAGATAACTTTATATTATACAGCATCCAGTGCAGATTCCTTACTATCTTCTCTATAATTTGGTATTTCCTTTAATGTTTTTGTGTTAACTAATATGAAGATAACATTGTGTAGTACAACATCCAGTGGTAATTCCCTACTGTATTCTGTA
>PVLD010004726.1:0-121520 GCA_004027595.1 Dinomys branickii | reverse complement strand
AAAAAAAAAAAAAAAAAAAAAAAAAAAAAAAAAAAAAAATTGAGCTCTTCTGCCCATCAATATTGCTGCTAATTGGAGGATGGACATCTGGGGGGGGGGGAAGGGCAATTTACTCATGCAAAGCATAGGCCCAGAGCCCAATTTAGATGCTTATTGTTGTCTATAAGGTTTGGAAAAAAAAATTTGAGTTTCCAGGAAGGGAAAAAGCTTGATAACTTTGTATCCTGAAGTTGCAGTTTTTCTTAAAAGCACACTTTCAACATTCTGACTTCCCTTGTCTCTGTTTCGTCTCACTGTGCCAATTTAGAGGCCGAGGGCCGAAGAGTTCCTCACAACTCCAGTGTTTCCAGCACCGAGGCTAGGGCAGGAATCATGGTGCAGTTGTTTTTTGTCTTTAAAAAAATAAAAAGCCTTAGAGGCCCTAAAGGAGGGAACATCTTAGGTCAAGTATTAGGAAAAATTGTTAAAACTCAGAGCTGTTTCTCTGATGATCTAGGGAGCTTCCTTCCCTACCTCAGATCTTGATTTTTTTTTTTTTTTTCCACAGCAATGCAGGAAGGCAGAAGCTATCATTCTGCAGAACAAGCTCAGGTCAGTATTTTTGGTTGGCTATCTCACTTCTGTGCTCTAAGAGACCTGTTCAGTAAATTCAGCAGGCCAACAGCATGATGAACCTTTTCCCTGGTTTGGGTTAGCCCCAAGCATGACTGCTAGTAAAGATCAAGAGTCTCATTTCACCCTTCCGGTGGGGCCAGAGCAAATTCCATAGTGCAATCATGAGACAAGGGACAGTATCTTTGGCATGAGGAGGTCCGGCACGCTGGAATTTCTGAATGGCTTTTCCCACTGCAGGGATTCAAGCAGGCCATTGCCGTTTCCCCCTCTCTAGCAGGAAAGGAAAATCCCAGCCCTTAGAGCATTGGTCCTGGCTCATGGTCATGGATTTTCTTTCCTGCCTGCAAGACATCCCAGAGTTGGTGCGTTGTTTTGCCAAAATGCCTGCTTCTGGCAAGCTGTGGGGGAAAGACATGGAGACTTGCGATGCCCTTCAGAAGTATACAAAACCTTTACCATTTAATGGTTATTCAGCATCAGAGTAATTTTAGCCACACAAAGGCTGAACCTAAATGACCTCATTAATAAGAGTAATTCAAGAATTATAAACAGAAATCAGATAGCGTTAAATAGTTCATTTCTAAGCTGAGAAATTGCCTAATGGTCTGAACAGGAAAACAATGACGGTAATTGTGGATTTGCAGAGTGTGAGAATGTCTGTGACCAGCAGCACATGGCTGGGTAAGCGGATTTCCTGTGTCTTCAGCCTGAGGTCTTACAAGCACTTCAGTACCTCGAGACTCCTGAAAGCCCTGTTTTAATGGCTCCAAGTGCTGGTTATCATGGAGTTAATAGTGACATCGACCCAAATGTAGGAGCCAGAACTATGAAATGGTACACAGTTCAGTCTCTGACAGGCCTCTTCAACAGCCATCTTGTCTCCATAATACAGTGTATCCTTAAATGAACCACTGTGGTTTCTCTTACAAGTAGTCACCCACTATAGCAGTGGTCCAAGTGTGACCTGCAGATCCATGGAGAGCCCAGGACAGCTGCAAGTGGTACCTCAGGTAAAAACTACTGTATTTCCACAATCATATTGAGATGTCGTTTACCTTTATCACTGTGTTGACATCTGCACTGAGCACATAAAAGCATTGGTGAAGGGTCAGGGATGTAGCTCAGTGGTGTAGCACTTGCCTGACAAGCGCAAGGTCCTGAGTTTGATTCCTGAGTTTGATACCAAAAACACCCATTAGTGGAGAAAAATGTTAATGCCTTATCACAAATCAAGGCAGTGGCACCAAACTGTGATCGTGTGACTATAATAGTTTTCTTTACTCTCACATGTTTGAGTTGCCAAAAACAAACAAATCACCCTATTCACAGGTTCATTTAAGAAAGTCTTTGATTGATCTGTGAAAACTACTCGTTTTATTGCATCTCAATCTTTAAGGACATATCCTTTGCAAATTCCACGTTATGAAACAGGAAACATGCATAAAGCATACCTGCTGCATATTCTTAAGGAAGCTACATTTGTGTAATTGTTTGCGTTATAAGCTAAACTATGTGCTTTGTAAAGGAATCCCATCTTTATTGGAGAGAATGGTTGAACGACAGTTATTCAGACATTGTTTAGCAGACATATTCTCAAAAATGAAAACCAAAAGTGTCATCTCAAGGAAATACTTGATAGTATGTATTCCCAGTGATAAAGTTTGAACCTTCAGTAAAAATTTGAATTTTGGGAAACTTGTGTCAGCCACCCTGAACTTCATAGTCTACCAATATTAGACGTTTACTAATAATCTGGGGACAGTATACATATCCGTAATTCTAGTGACTTGAGACACTAAGGTAGGAGGATGGCAAGTTCAAGGCCAGCCTGGGGGATACTTAGCAAGACCTTGTCTCAAGATAAACAGGATGGGGCTGTGGCTCAGTGACAGAGCACTTGCCTACCATGCATAAGGCCCTTGTTTTGATACCAAGCACTGCAAAAAAAAAATTTACTGGTGGTAATGTTAAGAAATACAACTTGTTTAGTTTTTGTAGAGCTGACAATCAAGCCCAGGGCCTTGTACATATGAGGCAAGCGCTTTCTTACTGAGCAATACCTCCAGTTCCTACCAATACAGTTTTTAATCCAGTGTAATATGTCAACATTGGGCTGGGGATATAGCTCAGTGGAATAAGCGCCTGCCTAGCAAGCGCAGGGTCCTGAGTTCGATCCCCAGTACCGAAAAAAAAAAAAAAGCGTCAACATTTGGAAGGCCTATATAACTCAGTGACACAATATTTTCCAACAGACCAATGCCTGATGTTAAAAATATGCATGCATAAATAATCACATCAGAAAGATAGACCAGTAGATTTTAATCTAACAGAGATGAAAAATTCATTAATGCGGTTTCAGGTTCCACATTACAACTACCCTTTAAGAAACAACCACTTGTGTAGTTTTGGTCCGGTACGAAAAAATTACAGTTATCTGTAAAAGGGGCACACAACAATTCTCCCTTTTCCAATGACATGTCTTTGTGAAATCAGATTTTCTTTGCATACGTCAACTAAAACAATGTATGATAACGGAGGAAAAGGAGCAGACAGAATCCAGCTGTCCACTACTAAACTAGATGTTAGATTTGCAAAATGTAAAACAATGTCATTCTTCTCACTATTTCATTTTATTTTGGAAAATATTTTTTATAAAAATATGTTATAGTAGAATGAATCAGGGCAATTAATATTATATTTCAGGGAATTAAATAAATGTCTAAAATTTCTGGTTCAATGTGTAATGTCATTAATAGGTATAGATATAATACAAATAAACAAAAATCCTTGGAATTCTCAATATTTCAAGCCTGTAAAGGGTCTTGAGTACAACCATTTGAGAAATATCGATCTGTTAAAAACCTAAGTAATAAGGCTGTTCCAACTGGAGAGCATGGGAGAGTGGGAAAACATGTGCTTTGCAGACCTCAGACTCCAAATTCTGGCTTTTGGTTCAAATTCTGACTTTGCCACCCATTAGCTGTTTGACTTAAAAGCGTAAGTGTTCCATCCCAGCTCTGAGGGAGGCCAAGGTCGCAGGACTGTAAGTTTGAGTCCTACCTTGGCAACTTAGTGAAACCCTGTCTCAGAAAAACGTTGGGGATGTTGGCCAGTGGCAGAGTGCCCCTGGGTTTGGTTCTCAGTATCACACAAATAAAGAAATAAATAAAGCAGAACTTCATTGTACCAAACTTCAATTTCTTCCTCTATACCATGAGAGTGACACCCACCCTATGGAGTATTGGAGGAGTAGAGATAATTCTGTGTAATGGATTTAGCACAGGGTCTAGTGGTAGGTACCTAAATATTTATGATTGATTAAGCACAGTGAGATGTTTAAATGTTAATGCTTTTTGTTGCACGGATTATATGTGATTTAAGCAGTTAAGGAAAGTACTTTCCATTACAAAAATCCAGAGAGAGAAGAGCTCAGTAATGTCATGAAACCCAGGTCCTAGCCAGGTGTAGTGGCACATACCTGTAATCCCAACACTTTGAGAAGCGGAGGCAGAAAGACTGACAATTTAAGACCATCCTGGTTAACTTGGCCACTTAGTGAGACCCTGTCTCAAAGTTAAAAAATTAAGAAAGGGCTGGAGGTACAATGCAGTGCAAAGGCCCTGGTTTCAACCCCAAGGGCACTCACATCCCATATACAAAATCCTCAAGTCTTCTCCATCTTTCTGCTCTGACTTCCCAATGTGGCTTCTCTTATGTAGGCAGCCTTATGGCAACAGGAGATCAAAGGCACAACATTCTGCAGAATCATCTACTAAAGAGTAAGGAGGACTCCACACACACACCCAGGACTTTCTCTAAGGAGCAGAGGAAACTTTTTCTAGATTGTCTCTGGCAGATTTTTCCTCACATTTCACTGATATAAATTTGGTCACAGTTCCATTCCTGAACCCAATTCCTGGGCAGGGGGATGGCAGGTCTCTGGGACCAATCAGCCCCACTTCTGGGCCTGGAAGTGGGGTCAGCCTCCCTGAGACATGGTTCTGATGGGGGCTCTGTTAGGATGCAAAAGGGAAGAACAAAGGGAACGTACGCAATCGCACAGAATCTCTTATGCTCAGTAAATGGAGGTCTAGAACAGTAGGTCCCGATTGCTGGTTGGCAGATTGGCTACATAATTATCTGAGAGCTTGTTAAAATATACAGCCCCAGTTGCAATTTACATATAAAGTCCCTGGAGGTGTTGTTAAGTTGAGGATTCCAAAATAGGTAAACCTTGCACAGAACACAGCTACTGGGGGCCTATGGGCTATACTTTGAGTACCAAAGAGAAGGATTTCTCACTTCTAGATTACTGACTCGGTCTTTCAAGTGAGCATGGTCTGAGAACTGGGATCAGATGGTAGAACATCAATAATACAGAGGACTGGCATTGCTGAAATTACAAAGTGTCCACATTCTGTTGAGCAGGGGGAGCAGGCTGACCTATATACAGATATCTTTAATATGACGCGGGAAGCGCTCCAGTAGAGATATGCACAGAGTGTTCTCTGATCAAGGAACAAGGAGTGACTCACTAGTGAAGGGGGAGGTTTGGCAAGGAAGGTGTCACGGGGGGGGGGGACATTTTGCTGGGCTTTCCCTAGGTGCCCAGGGTGAGATGTGTGTATGTGAAAGAATGGAGACAGAAGCTGGCCACATACACTCGAGGCCCAGCAGGAATGTTTCTGAGGCTTATGCGCAAGCTGAGATGAGGTGGGAAAAGGAAACGTCAAGAAACTAGGCTGGGCCCAGAGTGAGAGAAGCCTTGAAAAGCTATATTAAATCACTCTACACTTGTCCTCAGCCTTGACTGCACATTACAGCCACCTGGACAGAATAAAGGTCCAACACCCAAGCCACAATCTAGACGAATTGGTTTCTACTTTGAGCCTGCGGGGGGACATATTGGGAGCGATCAGTCTGTGTTAGAGCAAGCGAGGCAATGTGCGGCCTAAGCAAGGCTCTAGACTCTGCACGGGACGGTGCTGCCCAACCTATTTCATGGACCGTGTTTTCAGCGTGGACAGTGCCCAGGCTTCTTCAATGCACTTTTCATGTCAATTTGATATTCAAAGTCAGAGTTGTTAGAAAGGGCTTGCGGCAGGGGCCATGCAATGGGTACTGGGGTGGAGCTCTCCCCTTATAGGGGCTGAGGCTCCCAGGCACATGAAGCCTGCCCTTTGTTCTCTGGCCTGCACCGTGAAAGCTGATCCCTGTGATATCCTTGACCCAGGCAGAGGGCACTGCTTTCACTGGCGGAGACCACAGGATTCTCAAGGAGATGCGCCGCAGACTGTGTGCCCAGCTGACACAGATTTCCCCACCCTTCTCTCTTTTACTAACTGAATAACCTTTTCATGTACTTGAGGGTGTTTCCCTTGATGAGATGCACCGATGAACTCCCCGCGCTGTGAAGGCTGACGGGAGAATCCTGCGGTAGGCCCTTCTCGGGGTGGAGTTGGACGCGGGCTCTAGGTTTGGAAGCCTGTACTCATCTGCTGAAATGTCTCGGTTAAGAAAAGTTGTGTCTGCTCTCATTCGTCACCACTACAGCCCCTGAAAGAATCTTTAAAGTGTCCAAATATTGCTATGACACGTTTGTAGCTCTCCCTCAAGTTGCTGAGTTCTAGGGAGTGTTTTGAATTTTTTAAAGAAAGAAATGACTCCACGCATAAAATATAAACACAACATAAACTTAAAAAATACACTCCAAACTTGTTTCCCATCCTGCTCCATCCCCCGGTTTTTAGTCAATAAAATATTCAGCCCTCGCCAATGGAATGGACTGAGCTCTTCCTGGGGGAGACAAAGGAGAAAGAGACTGCTGTACACAAAGGCCACGCGCCCGCAGGGCCCTGGAAACATGCCCCCCCTGCACCCTGCGGACTGGGTGTGGTCTGAATGTGTTTAACTGGGCCTCACTTCATTGCTCCCCACCCAGCCCACAGGAGGTGAAGTGCAGCTTTGTTTTCAGAATCGTATTGTCTTTTTGGAAGAACTCCTGGGGTCCCCTTTCCTCTTCCTGGGAGAGGCTCAGGCTGTGAGAGGTGTGCCATCTTCCTCCACCGTGATTTACAGGATTTCACTGATGCTTTTCAAATAATTCCACTCAATCTCTCCCTCCATGAGAGTCCAGGCTTTTCCCGCAATCAAATGATGTGCAATCACCTGAAAAGAAAAGTAAAACAAACACTTAGCTGCAGCTCTGGCTCAAAGAATTGGATTACAGGCTTTTGCTGTGGCCATGCAGATGTTCCTCGGAACCCATGCCTTAGCTAATGCACAAAGGGACCCGGCCTCCAGTGCGCAGGCTTACCACTGTGTGGGTGGCCTGCAGCAGACCTTGGCTGGGTTTGAGTCCCCCAGCAGGAGGCCTGGCTGACTCCTAAACACTTACAAGGAAAATATATAATTAGTAAACAACCTTAACAGCTCCCCTCCACCGAGACGGCATTCCCACAGCCCCAGAAGACGACTGTGCCAGCAGCGAGGCTGCCCAGTGGCCTGCCATTCCTGTGGCCGTGGGCCGCTCCGACTGAGCTCAGTTCGCCCAAGCCCCTGCTTGGACACAAACAAGCTAGTCTTTGATGACGGGAAGGGAGTGAAGCCTCCCTCAATGTCCGGGTTTTAATCTTGGATCTGGACGTTACCTCCCTCTTTGTAGATCACTGATTGCTTTCAAAATACCAGGAATCATTATTTTACCTTACAGGGTTATTGTGTGCTGTGATTAATTTAGCTAAGGCTCTTAGAAAACAGTAAATGCTGAGCAGACCTGTAAGTTCCCATTTTAAAAAGCACTTTAGCGTCCCTGGGCAGCTGGTTTGATGAGGAGAGCTACTTACTGTGACCCTCACGCACCGCACGGTCCTTCTTTACTGAACCTCTCAGGGCTTTTTAGACCCTCTGATGGAAATGCACTGCTTCCAAATGAGGCAAATAAACAAGAAGCAGAGACGTGAATTCTATCTTTCTAAAAAATATCAATCTCAGTTTCTAATGAAGATAAAAGGAATCATTTCATGCTAATTAGGAAGGAGACACAGAGAGTGCCTTTTGGAGATACATAAGATAAAGACTGGGGTTTAAAGTTTAACTGGAAAAATGCCTCAAAGAAGAACTTGATGTGAAGAACTCGCTCACAGCCTAGGGATCCTACTCAAGCAGTTCCTGCCCCTTCCCCTTTTCTTTCTTTTCTCCTTCCTCTCCCTCCTTCAGTGCCAAACAGCACAGGCAAAGGAAAGAGTCTTTATAAGACGAGTCCGTACATCTTGGGTGGTGCAGAAAGACAGGAATTACAAACACAGGGGATGGTTTGGCAGCGGGACGTGCCTCACTCCAGCTCTGTGGATTCCACGTTCCTCCCCTGGAGGGGAGCAGCCATATTTGCCTGCAAGCCTATACTGCCAGCAGCTAGGGGGTCTGCAAGTGCCCGAGAGCTAAGGATTTTCCAGAAAACTCCAGTCTCTGCCTCTGTCTCTGGGGAGACACCAGGATGTGCCAAGCTCATCTCATTTGACAGTTTTAAAATTGCCCTTTACATGTGTTTTTAATTTTTATTTAATAAAAGAACAAATGCTTTATAACTAAAGACCAGTTGGTGATTAAAATCCATTTTGTTGATGGCTAACAAACACAAGCAGACGCTGATAGCGATCTTGTGAGATCTGAGAGGCCCACAGCTGCTGCCTTCCTCCTGTCTTAACCATGTTTTCTCTGAAGCAGCAGGTCTCTCCACTTTCCCCCAACTTTGTTTTGGCCTAGTAATTCTATCTTGCTTACACGATTGCTCAGCCTTTATCCTCCTGTTTTTGATTACCAACTGGTGTTTATTTTAAATGCAGTTACTGGCCAATTAAATAGAAATTAGCTACATTTAGAGACAGAACTCCTGATTACTGTTTCTTCCTTTGGCAAATACTCATTCTTCCTGAGGCTACTCTGAGAGCAGAAATCCCATCGGCAAAGGCCAGCATGATGTGCCCAGGCCCCTCAGGGGAGCTACCTGCTAGACTCAGCATTAAAGGAAGTAGGGATGGGATGCTCAGCTCCCCCATCAGGAGGTAGAGTGAGCTGCATTGTGACTGGAGCCACTTCCTGTTGTGATTCGGTTAAACCATTTCTGATTCAAGACGGACTCTTCTACCGTAAGGTGAGGCTTATTTCACTGAAGAAGGAGGACTCTTCTACCGTAAGGTGAGGCTTATTTCACTGAAGAAGGAGGTGAAAGAAAGAAATACCACCCTCCTTTTTTCTTTGTTGTTCAGGACAGCTGGAATATATCTTCTTTTCCACCCAAACACCGACCACTGCTTGATCGGGTGAAGGAGGGGCTTCCTTCCTGGTCTAGGCAGCATATGGGCTACGTAAGTCAGGTCAGGCCTATAGCCTGGATCTACTACAGCAAGCCTGTAGCTTGAGGCAGTGGGAGCTGGTCTGGAGCCTGGGTCTGTGGGTCTTGACCTGGTGCCTAGGTCCTTGGGGCTGGCCTGAAGCCTCAGTCCATGGGGGCCAGAGTGGCAGTGGGTAGGCCTTGAACATGAGCCTGCAGGAACAAGCCTTGATCTTATATATATATATATAAACAAATACTCTGTAACTAAAGACCAGTTGGTGATTAAAATCCATTTTGTTGATGGAATAACAGAATAAAATATTATTTTACTAATATATATATATATATATGGGTCAGTCAATCTACAACAGTCCACAGGGGTCAGCCTGAAATCCGGATCCCCAAGGGCCAGCATGGAGCCTGACTCTGGGGGCGGGGGGGAGGATCAGCCTAAAGACTGAATCTATGGTTACTGACACAGAGGCTAGATCTATGCAAGTGGCCTGAAGTTTGGGGCTACAGCAGTAAATTTGGTGTAAGGAGAGGCCTAGATGCTTGGTCTGTGGGCAAATTTGCTTATAAACTTGGTCCATGGGGCCTAGTGCAACCATGGGACGTAACAGAGCTGGACCCTGGGTCAGCAAGAGCAGCTCTGGGCACTTGGTCTACTGCAGCGTGGGGTTATATGAGGCAGCCTTAATACTGGCTCTGCGGATGCTGGTCTGGTGCCTGGGGTCTGGGTACAAGCATGCTGGGGTTTATTGGTGCCAACCTGGTGCTAGGTGAGCCTCAAAATCAGGTTTCAGAGACTGGCCTAGCATCAGGGTGGTCCTGGAAACCCCATGCATGGTTGTCCTACTGAAGCCTAGGACCATGGGTGCTGGCCTGGCCCAGTTTGCTATGAGAGTATTTTCAATACTACAATCAATATACTGAAGATGTTAATGAGAAAGGTAGATAACATACAAGATCAGATGGTTAATTTCAGCAGGAAGAAAGACATTTTAAGAAAGAATCAAATGGAAATGCTAGAAGTGAAAAACACAAAAATAGTGATAAAGAATGTCTTACACAGTATCAGTAGACTCATAGAATAATAGCAAGAATTAGTGAATTTGTAGGTAGAACAATGGTAATTACCAAAATTGAAACACGAAGAGAAAAAAGAGTACAAATCCCTTATAGTCACAGAATAATATCAAACATTCCAATATATGCATAATTCAAATCTCAGAAGTAGAAGATGGAAAAAGAAATACAAATGAAACATCTGAAGAAATAATGATTGAATTATCTAAAGTTAATGAAAGACACCAAGCCACAGATGTCAGAAGCTTGGAGAACACCAGGTAGGGTGATATACACGTGTGCACATGCACACACACAATCTTAGCTCTTTTCCTCTTGCTTTAACAAAAGACTTGAGACCGGGTAGTTATAAAGAATAGAAACTGATATGCTTGATGATCCTGGGGAAGTCTAAGAACATGGCACCAGCATCTGGTGAGAGCCTTCTTGCTGCATCATAACATGGCAGAAGGCATCAGCGGCAAGATACAGCAAGTGTGCTAGTTCAGGTCTCTCTTCTTCCTTTTATAAGGCCACTAATGCTGTCCCAAGGGCCCCTCCCTTATGACTCCATCTAAATGTAATTACACCTCAAAAGTCCAACATCCAAATACCATGAATGTGAATTTGGGGATTAAATTTCCAACACATGGACTTTTGAGGAATACATTCAAACAATAGTACACATATGTAGTGTACATATATACATATAATAATTAAACTTCTGAAACCCAATGACAGGGAGAGAATATTGAAGCAGCCAGAAAAAATGAATTTCATTTTCTGAGAGCGAAATGGACTTTTAATCTGTAATAATAAGAGCTAGGAGACAGTGGAGTAACATCTTTAAAGTCATGCAAAAGAGGAAAAGAAAAGCAAAAACTGACAACTTAGAATCCTATATCCAGCAAAATCTTGTAAAGAATAAATACAAAAAAGCCTTCTCAGACTAACAAAAACAATGTGTTGCCAGCGAACCTACTCAATTCAATAAAAAGCTCTCCGAGCCCTAGAGTTGTGGCTCAGTGGCAGAGTGTTTACCTTAGCACACACCAGGCCCTGAGTTCAGTCCCCACTTCTGCAAAACAACAAAAAACAAAACAAAACAGAAACAAAGTCAAAGGAAGTTCTTCTACACACAGAATAGAACGTCAGGCTCAATTTGAGTCCAAAAAAATTGAGGTCTCTATAAATGGAATGACATAAATTAAGGCAAAATCAGTTCAATTATATTTTCTTTTAAATTGTTCTCAAAGATAGCTAACTCTTGAAAACAATAGCAGCTCTGTGTTGTGTTTACAACACGTGTAAAGTGAAAGGTTAAAAAAAAGATAGCATGAAAGATGTGGTATAGTCTGAATAAATCACCCAAAAAGGACATGTTGAATCCTATCATTTATGTCTTATTAAGAGGTGGAAGGGGCTGGGGTATAGCTCAGTGGCATAAGCGCCTACCTGGCAAGCGCAAGGTCCTGTGTTTGATCCCCAGTACCTCAAAAAAAAATAAAAGAGAAGAAGTGGAGATTTTAGGTGCTGATTAGGCCTAGGGGGGGCTGTAGTTGGGTGTCATGATGCATCCTGTAATCCTGATATTCTGGGATGCTGAGGCCTTCAGATCCAGCCTTGGCAACTTACATCTCAAAATAAAAAATTTAAAAAGAGCTGCTGATACAGCTTGGCAGGAAGGCCCTGGGTTCAGTCCCCAGTACCCCAACAAAAACAGCAGCAGCAGCAGCAACCAAACGTTATGAGGGAGCTGCCTCCCTTCCTTGTGCCCTTTCTGCCCTCTGCCTTCTGTCAGGGTGCCATCTTAGAAGTGGAGAGTAGGTCTTCACAACCTGCTGGAAGCTTGATCTTTGACTCAGTTTTTACAATGATAAGAAAAAACTTTGACGATTTATAAATTGCCCAGTTTTGTGGTGTTCTATTTTAGCAGCTCAAATGTACTGAGACAAGATGGATGGAAAAATTAAGAATTTATTGGCACTAGGTCCTTACACAACATGTAAAGCAATATGATATTTGAAAACAGACTCAGATTAAAGATGTTTATTTATCTTAGAAAAACACTAGAAAATACTTTTAAAAGAAGTGAATACTTAATGAGATAAAAAAGAATTTTTAAAAATGCTCAACTAACAAGAAAAGATAGTAAAAGAAAAACAAAAGACATGGAACAAGTAAACTCACCTAGATTATAAAGATAGTTTGGTTAAAAATAAAGGGATGAGCTGGATGTGGTGGTGCACCCCTACAATCCCAGCACCTGGGAGGCTGAGTCAAGAGGATCCCAGCGAGTTCAAGGCCAGTCTAGGCTACAAAGTGAGCTCAAGACCAGCCTGAACTGCATAGAAACACCCTGTCTCAAAAACAAACAAAGAAGCAAACAAAAAAATATAAAGGGATGGAGAAAAAGATGCTGAGCAAACACTAATCGAAAGAAAGCTGAAGTAGCTATGTTAAGAGCAAAAGTTTACTTCAGAACAAGCGATATTATTGGGGATAAAGACAGACTGCATAAGCATCATAGGTTCATTGTTGCAAGAAAACGTGACTAATTAAACTGTGAAGGCCTCTGACAGCAGAGCTACACAGACTTAAGAATAAAGAAGTGGAACTGAAAGGAATAAACGTTGGAGTCTTCAGTAGTTCTTTCAGTAACTGACAGAAGTAGAAAGATAACTATGCCTACAGAAGCCCTGAACACCACCGTCAGCAACTAGATAAACTGATGTACATAGAATATTCCACCCAACAAGAGAAAAATACACTTTTTTCTAGTACATGATTGAGAATTAGGTACTCAATCTAACACGACGCAGAGGAGCAGAGAGATATAAACAGCAAGAGATAAAAGTTTAATGCGGGCATGGAGTGAATCAGCACCCAGACAGCTGTGCCGGCTCTCTGAAGACAAAGGACAGGGTTGGAGCGTATATGCACTCTGAGGGGAGGGGGCACAGGGTAGCAGACGTAGGCTGCTCAGCATACCTTGCTGAAGGAGGATTCGCTTATTGTTGGCCTGCATGGCCTTTAGCAAAGGCAGCTGGGAAGAAGAAACTACAGGGGTCTCCGGGAAGAAGGAGCTAGGCACCATTATAACTCAGCATTGGACTGCTGCCATGAGGACTGGGCAGGTCTCGGGTGGGAAACCTATCATTCCCATCTCTTCGGTGTTTAAGGGGCATCCTTAGTCTCTCTGGCTACTTCCTGCTGAACAGGGGTGGAGTGGTGCCTAAGGGAAAAAAGGATGGGTCTGAGGGGCTTGTTCCACCCCAGTCGGTGAGGTGGTGATGTCGCTCAGGAGAAGGATTTCTTTGGTGGTAATTGTCTGTATTCTGGCTTGGATGAAGAGAGAGGAGCCTGAAGACACAGGGAGCAAGAAGCAAAAAAATTATTATGGTAATCAGGGGGCCCATAATGGGCATTAAGATGGAGGCCCATGAGTCCAAGGAATCCCACCACGATGACCAGGAGTTAGAATCTGGAAAGTAGTGTCTACCCTGTATATCAGTACATAGGGAACATTCATCAAAACGTACCATATTCTGAGTTATTAAACAAAGTGAAAAGAATAAAAGCCGTACAAAGTATGTTCTTTGACCATAATGGAAATAAAAACTAATCAATAATAGGAAGACATCTGGAAAAACCCTCAGATCATTGGAAATTAGACAGCACTTTCTAATAAGCCATAGCCCAAAGAGAGAGTCTCAAGAGAAAATTTTAAATATCTTTGGCTGAGATAAAATAAAAGTGCAACATATCAAAATTTGTGCAAAAAAAAAAATTTGTGCAGTGTCGTCAAGGTCAGGGTTTAAAATTTAGGCGCAAGTGCTTACTTTAGAACAGAAACAATTCTCAAACTGATAATGTGAGTTTTCATATTTAGTGACTACAGAAATAAATGTGTACCAAAGTTATACACGGCAGAAAATAATATTTTTAAAGGAGCATTTAAAGAAAACAAGATCTTCAAAATTGAATGAGATTTTTAAATAGAAAAAAGGAAATCAAAAAGTAAAAAGCTGGCAAGATTGATAAAATGGATACACTTCTAGCCAGACTGCACAAGAGAAGGAAAAAGGTCCTGTATCATACAGATCAAAGACAAACGAGGAAATAATTGTTACAAACTCCACAGACATTAACAATACAGCTATATGATACACAACTCTGTGCCTGCACATTTGATAACTCACAAAATAAATTTCTTGAAAGAAACAAATTACTAAAACTCACTCAAGAACAAATAACTGGAATAGTCTTATATAATTTGCACATTCATTAAACTTTTCCCCAAAAGAAACAATGGGAATACACTGCCTCACTCTTGAATTCCACCAGAAATTTAAGAAAGGAAGAGAGAAATCCAACACAAAGGTCCTAGAAATAGTAGAGGAAAAAACAATTCACAACTCATTTTGAAAGGAGCATTGCCCACACCTTACAGTCAGAAAACCTGGGTATAATGGCACATACTTGTTTTCCCTAACCTGGAGTCTTAGGTAGGAGGACTTCTTGAGTCTAGGAGTTCAGAACCAGCCTGTGTGATATAGTGAGACTGAGTCTCTTAAGACAAAAACAAGAGTTAATGCCCAATTGTTTGATCGATCTTGCATGCCTATACCTGGTAATCTGAACAAGTACTATGAAGATAACAACATGCAATATAACAAACAAGATGATAATTTCCTATCATCTTGTTTTCAAATTCTCTATCATTTTTCTTATTTTCTTTAAAAGAAAACTACAACAAAGTCAGAGAAACACATGATTGAAGAAAACTACAGAGAAATATCCATCGTGAACATAAATGAAGAAAATCCTTCCAAAAACATTAGCAAATTAAATGCAGAACATATGAAAAGTATAATACATTATGAACAAGTAGCCCTGAATATAAGATTGGTTCAATTTGCAAAAATCAATCAATGAGAGTCGCTATATTAACAGATTAAAGAAAACAAATTGTTAAATGCAGCCAGGTAGGGGACCCATGCTTCAGTTCTAGTACTCGGGAGGCTGATGCAAGGAAGATCACAAATTTGAGCCCAGCCCGAGCAATTTTGTGGATTAGTGTTACCCTGTTTCAAAATAAGAATTTATTTTTGTAAAAAGACTTGTGAAAGCTCAGTGCAAAGGCCCTGGGTTCCAATCTCCAGGACCATGAAGAAGAGGAGGAGAACTGGAGGAGAAATAGATGCAGAAAATTCATTTGACAAAATTCAAAAACAGTCATGGTAAAAGTTCTCAGTAAGGCAGGACTGATATCGGGATGGGTCTGGCAAGAGAGATTCCAGGCTCTTGCGCACAACAAGCAAAGAAAGGCAAAGCACACATCCAGTGGTCAATGAAATGCTGCTATATTTACTGAAGATCATGGAAGGATGTGCTCGGTGATGGTCCATGACGACAAAAATGTGGCATGAACAGAAAAGAGGCTCTGGGACAAGAGGAAATTGAAAAGCTCTACACACACGGACACACACACACACACACACGGACATGGACACACAGGGACATGCACACACATGCATGCACACACACAGATAAACTAGGCTTTCAGATTTTTGAACGATGTGCATCCCAGCCCAGGGGGTTCTCATTGGATTTCTAGGTAAGATTGACAGGAATGAGTGGTAGGGTGCTGAGTCATCTCAAGAGTTTTCTAGTGCCCAGGACTTTTCCGGATCTCCTTATGATTTGCTTATACATGTATTAGATGCAGTCCGTATTTATGAACCTTTAGCAGAGATAGAGTATGGAAAATGTTACTGAAGGTCAGGCCATGAGAAGTAACACACGTGTGCTCTGGCCTGGAGCTACGGAGATTAGCAGCATCTTGGCTATTTTATTTTTGCTTTTCTTAAGCAATGGAAGGAGGAATGGCCCTGGGTGTTCCCTAAATTCAAGTGGGTGGAAGGGAGTGGTCTCCCAGCCCCCATTGTGCTACCGTGCTGGGACTAAAAGGAAATCTCCTTGACCTAAGAAAAATTATCTATCCAACAAAACCAGATCAAACAGAACAACCAAACCAAACAAAAAGCACTGAACAACAACAACAACAACAAAAAACAACCCTGAAGATCCTGGTATGGCTTATATCTAGATGTAACTCTAAAGCCTCATATACTTATAGTAGGTCTTTTGGGAGGGGGTGGGTCATGTGTATGCTTCTGTATGTGTGTGTGTGTTGTGTACAACAAGCGTGTGTGTACAACAACGAAAGGATTAGTCCGCTGATTGGATTACCACAGTAATTTGGGTGTGGTCGAACGGATTTACTAAAGACAGAAGACACGTCCTGGCTGTGCCTGGCTGTGAGCGGGACAAACCAACAGGCTTGTAGCCTGAATGGAATAAAAAAGGGAAGGGAGGCTTGCTGAGGCTGCTTCCGGTCTGTGTTGCACGGGCGGCACCTCCCCTGTCATGCTGCCCTGAGTTGAAACCAGTTGACTATGGATTGAAACCTCTACAAATGGTCAGCTGAAATAAACCTTTCCTTCTTTAATTTGTGGGCGGCAGATATTTTGTCCCAGCCATCAGAGAGTAAGTAAGACAGGCCCTACCTCATAACACCACCAAATTGAGGCTTGGGATTTCAACACATGAATTTTGGATGGGACGCAAACATTCAGACGATAGCAGTCCATTTGTTACACGGAACAATGGCCAAATGAAAAAAGTCTTATGTCTCATACCTCATACAAAAGTTAATTTATAAATGAATCGTGGACCTAAATGTAAAACCTAGAAGCAAAAACTTCTTGGAAAAAACATGGGGAGAGGTGGTGTGTATGACCTTGAATTAGACCGATGGTTCTGAACAGGGATCAACTTTATGCCCCAGGTGATATTTGACAGTATCTGGTACATTTTTGTTTGTCACAGTTGGGGCCTGGGGATGGCAGGAAGTGTGCTATGGGCATCTGTGGGCCAGGAATGCTGCTGCTAAGTATGCTGTCATGCACAGGATGGCCTGCTAGTTACCCAGAATACCAGTAATGCCACTTTTAAGGAACCCTCAGTAAGGCAGTTTTTAGATATAACACCAAAAACATGATAGTGGCACATGCCTGTAATCCCAAGCACTATGGGAAGCTGAAACAGGACAAGTCTGAGCCCAACGGGGTCAATTTCATCCGTCCCTGCCTTAAAAATACAAAAAAATCTAAAAAGGCTTGCAGCTATAGCCAGTGCAAAGGCCCTGGGTATATACCACACAAACACACACACACAGTCTCATCATTTTTAATCAGTAAAGAAATACAAATTAAAATCACAAGATACATGTCATGACTATTTAAATATTTAAAACTTTAAAACACAGAAATTCCAAGTGCTGTTGAAGATGTGGAGCTATTATCACATGATGAATTTAGTAGGTAAAATCCGGACTCGTGTGTGTGAAGAGTAGCAAATTGCAAGTGCACACACCCACTGGTAAGTGGGAAGCAGCTACATTTATTGCAGATCAGGGAAAGCTGTGCTCCGGGCCAGTGAATGTCCACAAATTGTGCAGCAGGAACAGAAAAAGCACAAAGCACTGCACATGTGAATCAGGCCTTGAGAATTTAAAGCTTGCGCATCTCTGCCCAGGTGCCTCCCCTGAATCTCTAGGTGTGATTGACGGGAATTGTCATCAGGTAGTTCCTTTAGAAACGGCTCACCAATTAAACTTATTCCAGGTCCTTCTAGCCTCAAACAATTGGATGAGGCAAGGCAAAGACAGGGCCAGAAGTTTATTGAAAGCTGGGGGGTGAAGGGGTGTTGGAGAAACTGGCTCTGCAGAGTGAACTTGGATCGAATAAAGACAGGAAAGGATGAGAGCACAAATAAAACTGCATTCTGTGTCTCTCAGTAGTCACGATAGTGGGCTCCTCGTCCTTTTGTGCCATCTGCATCTGTCTCGTGGGAACCCTCAAGAAGTTTCCCATACAGGGTCCTAGGACTGACTCGGTGCTGTCCTGGGATCTTTGAGCGATCCCGTTTATTTCCCCACCCGGCTTTATATGCTCTACCTCTTATATCAGAATGATTGACAGCCGCAGAGTCATCTCGGGGCTGTGAACACACAGGCCTGTCCCAGAATTCACCGATTTTAACTACATTTATGAGATGTAGTGCATAGTCACAAATCCTTAACAAGGTGTCAATAGGGTGAAGGTGACTGACCACCAAGCCAGGAGACCCGTTGCTCATGTGCCCTTGCCTAGAGAGACAAAGGGCTCCTGAATTTTTACGTTATTCTCTACTTTATTTTAGGACAATGAAAGGAGAAATGGCCCTGTTTAAATTTAAATGGGTGGAGGGAGTGATTTCCTCGGCTCCATTGCTCTAATTTCACCAGAACTATTGGATTTCTCAGACACTGCCGATAGGAATTTGAAATGGCATGGCCATTTTGGGAAACAGTTTGACAGTTTCTGATAAATACACACCTATCCCATGAAGAACAACCAAGGTCCAGCTGCTCATTGCTAAGTAAAGAAAGAGTTGGTAGGAAAGAGCTCAGTTGGATTAAGGACTGGGCCTGAAAAGATGGATTGCCGTACTCAAAGTTCCATCCTGAGAAATTCAGGTGCGTGAAGGATGTTTTATAGGGACGGGGAGGAGGCGCAGGGAGCAGTAGGCAGGAAAACTGCACACGGGCAAGTGTCTTTGCCACCCAGAGTGTGTGTCTTTTTTTTCTTCTCTAACTATTGCAAAGGTCCTCAGCCCCTAGAGCTAGTTCCTGTAGTTCTTTAGACAGATATTACTGTTATGCAAGTTAAATCTCAAAGCAATCTGCATGCTTTGTGTTCGTTAATGCACAGAACTAAAGAATAAGGAGGGTCCTTATGTATTCTAATACCAGCTGAAGGTCACCGAATGTTCTGAGGTCTGTAAATCTAAACAAAGATTATGTAGCAGTATCATTTTAATCATTTATCTATGGCTTCTCTTTTGAATGCTGGGCAAAGGGAGGGGAAGTAAATTTGTGTCTTAGTTACTTTTCTTGCTGCTGAGACAAGTATCCAACACTTAAAAGAGGAAAGATTTGTTTAGCTCACAATGTTAGAGGTTTCAGTCCATAATCAGCTGGCTGTGAAGCATGGTGGCATGGCCGACAAACACCCCAGAGAAAACACAGTTCATGGTGGGCAGAAGATAGCAAAACAACAGCAGGCAAGGGATGACCACAGCTTTTTCTATTCCTTATATAGTGGGGTTTTTTGGTTTGTTTGTTTGTTTTGTCTTTTTGAGACAGGGTCTCGCTATGCAGTTCAGGCTGGCCTTGAGCTCACTTTGTAGCCCCGGCTGGTCTGGACCTCACAAGGATCCTCCTTCCTGAGCCTCCCACGTGCTAGGATTACAGGCGTATGAGATATACATTATATCTTACTCAGGCTACTTAAGATGAGTAGCACACCCTTAATCCTAGTGCCCTTGATCCTAGCATTGCATCAAGAATCAATTCCAGCACCACACACTCTAGATCCAGCCACCTCTGAAAAAGCCCCGCCTGTGATTGCATGAGGCTTTAGGGATCCATCTAGACTTAAGCCACAACAGTTGCAAAGGACAAACTCACAAAGGAGTGGCCACAGTTACACTATCCCTCCGTGGTACAGATCCAAAGGAAAAAGAGACGTTCAAACTGTAGGAGAGGAAAAAACGATTTTCTCTTTGCCCTTCATGTTTGGAACAGATCCCTGCAGCAAAATACAAGGAAAGAGAAAAACAAATAGAACATGGGAGACAGTGATAGAAAAGAGTAAGTGTCAAATTCAGGCTTAAATACAGTTGTCTGAAAAAGAAAAAAAGAAAGAAAGAAGGGTGTGGGAAGAGCTACCCATGGGGAGATGCCCAGCAAAGGCGAGGCCCAGGATGTTATGCAAATTTCTATCAATCTCTTCTCCATTGACAGGTCTAGTGATTCAGAGTCACCCTTCTCTTATTACTGCAGCGTGGAAGATACCCTGACAAATAGAAATTTCCAGTGAGGCCTACAGGTGTCTGTAAACGCAGCTACGCAGAAGGCTGAGGAAGAAGGCTCACAAGTTCAAGCCCAGCCTGGGCATTTCAGCAAGTTAACAAGACACTGTCTCAAAAAATAAAAAAGAACTGGGTATGTAGCTCAGTGCAAAGGTTCTGGATTCTATTCCCAGTACCACGAAAGAAAGAAAGAAAGAAAGAAAGAAAGAAAGAAAGAAAGAAAGAGACAAGAGCAGGAGAGAGACAGAGAGAAATAAATTCCTATCCTGTTTTCAGAGTTCTTTGCTGTGTCTCAAAATGATCAGCTGAAAAAATCTTCATGACAAAGAGGCATATTTAGGGGTACCCTATTCTGGTCTCCCACAGTCATATTTTAGGGTGACACATTCTAGTCGCCTACAGCACCAAAACCTACAAGCAAATATTTGTAACTGTTCAAGAACTGGAAAGAGTCTAGATGTACCACGGACTGTGATATATACATAGAATGAAATGCCACCAACCTTAGCATGGGCTGTACTGCTGTATCCCATTGTTATAGGCAGCTGAGTTAAATAGAAATACTATAAGCAGTCAGACAGGGCTGGGCCATCGAAGGAGCCAACAGACCTGAAGGAGCCAACAGACCTGTGGGCCAGACCTTAAGACAAAGGGTGCTATACAAATGCACCCACTCACTTCCCTAGGTGTAAACATCAGGGATTGCTATTTGTAAATAAGTAACAACCACCTTCTAAAAGCCAGGAAGAGTCGCTAGCCCGACCCCCACAGGAAAAGCCCCTGATCTGTATTCATGCCCGCTTGCCATGTGACTCGCTTCCCCATTTGATCCCAGCCCACTCAGTCTTACCTAGACAATTATACCTGTAATCTTATTGGCTGACATTAGTTTTGTCCATTTCCCCTACCTTGGACCCACCTCACCTTAATTGTTTTTCCCTAGAAAAGTCCTTAGTTGGGGGGTAACCCACTCGGGCCCCCCTTCTGTCCCTCTCTTGGACAGAAGCTTTCTTTCTCTCAATAAATATATTCTGCTCTTAATCTCCGTTGTTCCTAAAATTCATTCTTCGGTTTTAGAGAACACGAACTCCTCTGATATCGTTCAGGTTGGGAGTTTTATTTTCCTGTATCACCATCACGGCACAGATCATTGTTCTTGCATTTTGTAAAGTGATAGAAGTCAGGTTCAGAATCTGTTGATTCTATTCATATGGCACTCTGGAAAAAGGAAACTGTAGGGAGAAAACTAACATGTAGTTGACAGATGAGGGACTAAAGGATGGGTTTGCCACAGGGTGGCTCTGACAAGACCCCTGCTGGTGAGGAGACAGAGGCTTCCACTCATCCCTCTCCCCGCATGGTATGTTCTTGACTCATCAAAAGAGAATCACGATCCATTAGGTATAAGTAGGTTTATTAAGCAGAAGGAAAAAGCACACATTCGGAAAGGGGCGAAGATGCTCCAGGGTGTGGTGCAAAATGGTCTGGGGCTGGGAGTATTTCTGCGTTCTTTGGGTTGGAAATCTGTGGAATTTGTATGGGAAGAAAAGCTTGAACTTAATTTACAGGGTAAGGGGCCATTTTCCAGGTGGAAGGCAAGGAACAGCATATGGGCTATTGTATGTTCTAAACTCTTAGAAATTTTGGGAGTGAGGTGCCGAGAAGGAAACAAAGGTGTTGTAACCAGCCATGGTGGCACAGGCCTATCATCCCAGCGTGCTGGGAGGCTGACGCAAGAGTCTTATAAGGTCAAGCTCAGCCCGGGCAATTTAGCAGGACAGTCTCAAAAACAAAATTAAAAATTAAAATTAAAATTAAAAAATAGGCTGGGAATGTAGCTCTGTGAAAAGGCACTGGGTTGTAGGGTGGGGGCCGTGGGGGGGGCAGAGGTGGGGGCAGGGGCCTAAGGGCATTTATAACCTTGAGTAATTGTTGTGTTCTGCAGCTGCAGTTTTCTTAAAAGTACTTGAAGTTGCAATTTCCCATCTCCTTTTTACCAGTGTATTTCTTCTGTCCTTACCTCAGTCATCTACAAATGAGTAGCCCAAGGGAACTTCAGGGGAATGAACTAAAACAGTCATGGTTGTACTATTTTAGGCATTAAGAACTGTTTAAAAATAATTAAGCCAAAATATAAAACATAGTTGTTTCTATGTAATAGTGGTGATTTAAGTTTTATGCCATTATTATTTCATTGTTTTTATCGCTATAGATATTGCTTATCAGGACTTTTTAAATTGTCAACCATGACGATGCATTCATATTAGAATGGTGGCACATGCCTATAAGCCTAGCACTGGAGAGGCTGAGGCAGGAAGATCACTGTGAGTTTGAGGCCAGCCTGGGCTACATAGTGAGTTCAAGACCAGCTTGAACTATGTCGAGATCCTTTCTAAAAAAAAAAAAAATCAAAATAAGAATATATTTAAAATATTCCTTGAAGGACGTGTTACATGTTTCGGTTATTCTGCACTGTATTGAAAACAATAGTTGGTGCTATCAAAGTGAATTGCTGAACTGACGCGATCTCTTGCTATTTCCTTTTGCAAAAGATAGCCACCCATGTTGACGCTTTGCGCCAAGTACTCAGTAGCAGTTGAGTTACAAATGTCAAGTTCTGTTGTATTCACATCACTAAGTGAAGTGTGCCTGAAAAAAACAAATAGTGTGCTATCTGATAAATAGAAATCACAGAAAACACAGCTCAGCACTATCCTAAGCACTAAACATATATTAATTTATTTAATACTCACCACAACTCTAACTGGGGACAATACCATTATTCCCATTTTCCAATAAAAACAAGGCCCAGGGGTTAAGTAATTTGCACAAAGTCACACAGCTTCAGTAAGTAGCACACGATGGTATAAAACACTCCTGTATTCAGTATAATTTTACTTCTCAAGCAACTCATTGAGTCAGGAATCATTACTCTCGAGTGTCAGATGTGGAAATTGAAGCTCAGAAAAGTGACTGGCCCAGCTGAGAATGGCAGGCGGGGACACTTGATCTCAAAATCCGTGCTCTTTCGGCTTTTGCATGCTGCCTCATGCATTAACATGAAGTGGGCAAACCAAAACAGGAAATTACCAGAGAGCTGTCAAAACACATCTCCAGTGGAGAACTCCACATGTGGATTAGTTCTTTCCCAAGTCTGCTTAAATTTCACACCATCCACCTGCAAGTTTTTTCTTTCCTACCAGCTGTGAATGGTGACATTTCTCACTCTGGTTTAAATCGGAGAAGCTTGCAGTATTACAGTCACCAAAGAAGCTGCATATTAGCTTACAGAGATTTTTTTCCCTCTTCGGATTAAAGAGGCAGTTTTAAAAAAAAGAATCCTGCTTCTGTTTGTAGGGCTGTGAGAAATGATTGTGGGCATTCTCAAGCAAAAACGAAAGTAACTTCGTTTCTAGAGATTAAATGCCCTGTTGACAAGTTGGCAGGGCTGCCTTGTTTGGAAAAGAATGTGCAGGAAACCCAAAAGATAATTAGTGTGTGGTAACCTAACAGTGTGCAGCAGGGCTGTGGCGTGCCTGGCAGAGGAAGATGTGGCCACACAGTTCATTAACGCTGTATAGTTTGTTTAATTCCAGTTGGGGCAAGTAGAGAAGGCTCTTGAACTTGCACAGAGCTCCAAAATAGACTCTGATCTCAGCAGCCCTGGATCTAAACCACCACGGAGGGCCCCTGGAGATTAGAAGACTAGAATTCCTCATAAACCCATTTGCTTTTGACAATAGTCTCTGTGTAGACTGTCATGAGGAGGAGAACAATAGCATGGATGGACAAAAGAAAGAATTTTAAAAGTATCATTAGAATGTACTCTGGAACGATTCATTGTTAAGCTTAATCTCTTCAACTGTTTTGCCTAAATTCACATCCGCTTTGACTGTCACAATGAAGGAGGCAATAGTGTGAATGGTCAAAATACAGAATTTTAAAACTAGCTTTAAAGGCACTCTACAAAAATTTTATTGTTAATCTCTTCAGTTGTTTTTGCCTAAGCGTCATTAAAATGACAAGAGCTCCTCTTTCTTATAGAGTGGAAATTTTTAGTCAAAATCTTTATGGAGTGATTTTTTTTTTCTAAACATTTCTTTTAAGACAAATACATGTTTCATTGGAGAAGAAAAGTAGCTAGGTAACAGTAAATGGTTTATATTTTTAAATGGTTTATAATACTTTAAAAATGTTTATCACTTCACTGATCTGAAATTTCTCCTATCCTTTTTTTCTTTCCTCCCTTGCTTTCCTACTGCTATTCTTTATATCACAGAAATCTTACTTGCATTCAGAGATTCTTTGCTGCCACATTTACAACTCTTGAAATTCAGCTCTGCTGCACAAGTCTCCTTCTGCGTGGATGTTTGTACTGTCCGGCTAAGGACAGATAAAGTGCACTATCACGTGTAGCTGATAGGCACACACTAAAATATTAGGGGCCCTAACCCAGTGTGTCTACTTAATAATTCTCTCATGCAATGGGCTGCTACATTTTATAAATTCATTGACCTTGAAGATCTACCAGATGGATTTGTTATAACACCAGACGTGCAGCGTGTACTATCTAAGCCTAGCAACTGACGGTAAGGGAAGCAATCCAGCTATGCTGAGCAAACAGGGAACCAAACTGCTGCTAAATATTTTCCCCAAGTCTTCCTCTGTGTGGTTAATTGGCCAACAGATATTCAAGTGGCCTTGACTCTCTTTAAAAAATTAAATAACAGCAGAATTTTCTTTTCTAGGTCACATGTCTAGCCTGTCAGAGCAACACAGAACTATTTGCCAAATGCCTGTAGCCCTTGCCTTTAGCAGAAGAAGGAGAACATGTGTGGCTTTTGTTTACAGCTGTGGGTCAGTGTGGAGTGTTACTGATTTGATCAATGCTACCGTGTGCCCTGGGCATGACTCCAGCCTCCCAGCAAAGGACTGCTGTGTCTTGCCAGACTTTGCAACAAGACATTATCTTCTCTTTCTTTTACTTGCATTTCCCTGACTGCCTACAAAGAGTAAGCTGGCTTTACCTACCTCTTTACACTTCCACACATCTTTTTCCATGGAATAAGGCATAAAGCACTATGAGGTCCCCCTCCCACCCTTTCAGAAGTAAGAGGATCAACATCCCCAATGTAAAGCTTACTGCTGGTTCCATGCCCAGTCTGGCTTCCTATCCTTAGTAAAAACCGAGTAGCTCAGTGAGAATGAGACATTACCCAAAGCCAGCTCATTCAGCAAATGGTGTATGCAGCCTTCCTGGCTTCATTTCCTTGGCTCTGGAGTTCATCATGCCAAAACCCACAGGGATTTTTGTAGCATGTTATTGTATTAGCACCATATGGAGGATACTCATGGAACTCACATGCAGAACGTGTGATGTCAGACCAGTTTACAGGAGTCCAAATGTTGTGCAGCTGTTAGACTCAGATGTTTTGTTTCATTTTTTATGTCAGCACCATCCCAATAAATCCACTGATCCCAAGATTGAAAAGTAAATAGAACTCTGTGTGCTGACACATGTTTGAGCACCAGAAAACTCTACCACTTCGGTGTAGATTTGCACTCACTACCAGCAGTCAGTTACATCAGAGCTGTGGCTTCTGAACTTCAGCAGGACAAGCATGTGCAAATGTACAGTGGCCCTCGTACAACTAGGAACCATTACCTAGGATCAGGTATGTTTTTTGAAATAGATTACTGCACAGGGAAATTTCAGGACAAACATTGCAGGTGCTGTAGAAGACTTTTGATAATAGCCGCCTATCAAAACGAATTGGCTTCCAAGAAGGAAGGTGTTGGCTAATGAATGGCCCTGACTCTGCTGCTCAGAATCAGCAAGCCTTTCTCTAGTTTTCCTTTGTTGGACAAGATGAATCACTGTCTTTATAAAATAAAACCCTCAAAGGTTATTACCCAAAAAATAATACTCAAAAATAAATAGCTCTCAGGGTTTCCTTGGAATTGAAGGTAGAAGGCTACACATTTTTTTTAAGATCTGGATTTTTAGACTATCTGTGCTATTTATGACTCTCTGTGATCTGACTAGATGTGTTATTTAAAATCAGTACTGAGAACTGTGGATTTTCTGTGATTCACTTTGGATAGGTTGTGACTCTTCCACATCAGAAACAGAACTTTAGGGATTACAGAAATAAAAGAGGAAGGGGCTGGGGATATAGCTCAGTGGAATAAGCGCCTGCCTAGCAAGCGCAGGGTCCTGAGTTCGATCCCCAGTACCGCCAAAAAAAAAAAAAAAAAAAAACCAGAAATAAAAGAGGCAAGAACTATCACCTTCTCTGGATTGCTCCAGGTTCAGTCTCTGGACCTAAATTAACACTTGATTTCCCGTCATTATCACTCTGCTGTAGGGACTTTCACAGGCCCCTCTCCTTGCCTGGAGAGATAGCAGTGGAAAGCTTTGCAAACACAGTGCCCTGTATAAATGCGGCACATGTAAAAGAAGCATTATAGAATTGCTTGCCTGACTTACCTCTCCGTGCTGTCATGTTTTTTGTATAGGTTTTTGGAAATCAGAACAAAAAAAACCTAGCCATTCCAGCTTATCTTCTAAAGAAGACAAGGAACGTTCAGCTGTGACCACTTTAGGGCCTGCTTTTCTTCCTTGGTGCATGGCGCTCACAGCTACTTAAGACCGAGAAGCCCCCACAGTGTTCCTGGGGCAAGTACATACAGCAGGTTTTGTGAGATTCTGGGCTCTGTTTAGGCTCTGGTCCTTAATACTCAGCCATTAAAGCTGTCACAGGAAGTGTAACTCTATTGGGTATTTTTGGTAAGATCCAATGAGTAGGATCTTCCTAAATATGTCAGAAGAAGGAATGAATTTCAAGTTAGCAACAAGGCAAGACTGTGCTTGAAATAAGACAATCAGTTGGGAAGATACTGTTCTTTGAACAGAAAGCTTTGCTCCCTTTACCATCAGCTTTGAACATCCCTGAAACTCTCTGAATCTGGAAAGATGGAAACAGACTTAAAGACTTTTTGAGTATGACGCTGGCCAGATGCTGTCCCTTGGGCCAGAAAGTCATGGAGCAGCACATGGCTGGTAAGCAACTGCTGAAAATTCCCACATAGGAAAATCAGAAGCTTTGCATAGAGGCTCAGTGGCAATTGAAGTAATTATGCAAACACCTCAAGTTGTGAAAACTACATCTGTGAAAAGTTCGGCTCTTGGAGAGTGAAACCCTTCTGAATGGTTTCTTATTTATTCTCTTCCGTGACTCATACTACTTAAGACCGTGCTGTCATAGTTCCATTAATAGTCATAGTGTTTTCTCCGGGATAAATATATACCCATCTTGCAAGGACATATAGGATAAAACAAATCTTGTAGTAAAAAATACTCTGTACCATATGCCTGATTTCTGGAGGTGGATTTCGTCTTATATTACTGCTGTTTCCTGTATCTCTTACTCTCAGTCTCTCATGCCCAGAAAAGATTACATATCTTTGACTTGAAATAATCCATTAACTCTTTCCAAGCAGAAAATCCCTCAGTCTTCCTACCAAGGGATTAAAAGATTTAACCATATACTCAAACACATAAAATTGATAGGTAAACTAAGTAATCTTACTTTTAAAGTTCCATTGGCTTTATACTAGAAATGTAGTTTGCATGCTTCATAATCTCATTTACTAGAAAAATACTTTAAATCTTTGATCATATTTTTTGTTTTGTTTTGTTTTGTTTAAGACAAGGTCTTGCTATGCAGTTCATGATGGCCTTGAGCTCGCTTTGTAGCTCAGACTGGCCTCGAACTTGCAGGGGTCCTCCTGCCTCAGCCTCCTGAGTGCTGGGATTACAGGCGTGTGCCATCACGCCTGGCTATTGATCATATTTTTCTGTTTTCTGCCCCTCCAAGTATTCCAGTTAAACATACATCACTCCTTTGATATTATCCATATTGTTGAATGTTCTCGGTTTTTAAAATTCTATTTCTCTTTTTCTGTTTCATTTTGGGAAGTTTCTTTTGAAGTATCTTGAAATTCATTGATTTTTTTTTTCCCTTGGCCACGGCCAGTAGATGAGCCAGTTGAAGACATTCTTCATTTCCTTTAGGTGTTCATTTCTAGGATATCTTTTTTACTTTATCGTTTCCACCTCTCTGCTGACATTAGCCATTGGGTATTGCATGCTCTGTATTTTTCCACTGGAGCTCTTAACACATTAATCGTTTGTTTTAAACTCTTGTTTGACCATTCCAACATCTGTGTCACATCTTACCTGGTTGTGACTGTTCCTTCAGACTCATTTTTTCTTCCCTTATAATATGCCTTGTAATTTTCTATTGAAAGCTAGACATGACGTCTTTGTAACAGGTACCGGGGTAAACGAGGTTTTGGTGTGAGGATGTATGTTAATCTAGTTTAGAATTTGGTTTCGGTTAACGTTTGTTGTAATTATGAGGACCGAAACTGCTGTAGTGCCCTTGTCTTTGTTTCCTTTCTTGGTCTGTGGAACCCTTGGTGATGGTGCTGGGAGGGTGGGTTTTACAGTTTTTCTCCTGTCATCTACTGAAGGCTTGTGGGCGTGGTATAAACTGTGAGGAAGAGGAAGTGTTTTACAATATTCTGGTTAAGTCTTAGGTTTTATGTGGTATGTCTCAGAGGTGTGGCCTTCACAAGTGCTTCTATCCTACCCTCATCAGCTCGGGACCCAGTATACCCTGCCACCCCCACCCCCACCCCCATCACCTGCACCATGCTCCCTTCCCAGCGCTCCGCCGACTGTGCGGACTGTGCGGACTGTGCGGACTGTGCGGACTGTGCGGACTGTGCCGACTGTGCCGACTGTGCAGACTGTGCTTTTGTTTTAGGTGAGGCAGGAAGAGCAAAGGATGGAGTAGGGTGGAAACCCCTCCCCTGGGTGGGGTAAGGTTTCACTATTGCCTTGTAGTGGACTCTTAACCCCTGGACTATAGCTTTTATTACGAAGAAGAACTGTCGGAGTTACACTGTTGTTACTTTTCCCATATCCCAGTCAGGGCCTTAGAGAGATTCTCGTCCAGGAAACTTGGTGGTATTCCAGGGAGGGAGGAAGACTTCAGAACTGTGACAGCGTCCCCTTGTGATTGAGCCCCTGATGTTTCTCACGGTCATACTAGTCCATGCTCAACTTCCAGCAATTCATTACTACTACCACTGAAGCAAGAGGTTCTAATTACTACTCCAGTGGAGTCTGCCGTGTCTCTGTATGCATGTGTCTGTCTCCAGATTTCTGGGTACAGCTTATTCGGAATCTTCAGTTCTCCATAAATCGCAGAAAGTCCCTAAGTTTTAGTTTGTGTGGCTTATTCTTATTATCATGATGGGAATGGTGACTTCTACATATGTCACAAGCCTTTTCCATATGTCAAAGGACAAAATTACAACAAATGTAGTTATGCATATAACTGACTTTATCTGCAGTTCATGAACTGGGGGAGGTTTTGTCTAATGAAATAGAATGAGAGCTTCCCTTGGGCGATGGCAGAATACTGGGGTCAAGGAAGCACAACAATGGGTGGGAGAAAAGGTAGTCAGTAAACTTCACATTACTTTTTTTGTAGTGGTCACGGGAAACTTCCTTATTTTGCTGACTCAGGTAGACTGGAATCTCCATTTTCAGGAAAAACTGGTCTTTTGGGGGATCTACCTGCTTCCTCACAGTTTCAGTTTGGTTACATGACATTTAGCATGAGTCACTCCATTTTGGCTTGATCTAGTTTGTAGAGGCCTGGTGTAAGAGCTCGGTCCAAAACAATAACCTCTCGTGATTTTTGCTTAACATATCTCAAGAGTAGAAACTAGAAGCCTACAGACTAAGATGAAAGCCTCCTTTTTTCATATCAGATTGACAAACTTTGAAAATGGTAATACAGTACTTGGTATTAGAGGTGGAGAGAAGAAATTAACATTTTCATATTGTGCTGATAGGAGCCTAAGTGAGGTGTAACCTTTCTTGAAGGCAATTTCACATTATCAAAGTTATCAGCCTCTCTGACCTACTGGTTCCACTTCTAGTATTCTGTCCTACAGATATGCTCACACAAATGTGAAAGCACATATATACAAAGACATTTACCAGGTAATTGTCTGTTGCAGCAATAAATTGGAAACAACCTAAAGTTCTATCTGTAGAATGGGGATTTGAAAAGAAAAAACCCGTAATTTATTTATTCCATGGCTACTGTGCAGCCCATTGATAAAACAGATTAATGCACTAAAATGTTAACACATTCATGGCATATTGCTGTATGAACATCAAGTTACAGACCAGAATGTAAATATATGTTATTATTACTATGGTATTATCTTTTTAAAAACAAAACAAACAAAATTCTATATGTACATAGAGGTATTCAAAGAAAAAGGGCTAGATATATAAGCATTGAATTCCAACATTTTCAAGGAAGCATTCTTTATTTTTGTAATTGAAAACGTGTATATATGAAGTAGGCAGGTCCTATTCCTTGATGAAAGAGAAAGCTTTGTGGGAAGAGATGGCAATAACCTTTGATTCATATTTCCGAGCCATTCCAGGAATCAAACAAGTTGCATTTTTGTCCTCAAAACTCTTGGGACTGTAACACACTAGGAAAGTCACTTCTTTCCTTGCCAGTGGAAGGAGTTGGTTGACTTTGGTACACTGCATGAGAAAGGTCAGGGACTATGTCCCTCTAATTTATTAGAGTCTCTCCAGTGTCCATAGTATGTTACAGAGTTTTGATATATACTGGCTGAATTGATACATTATATGAAAAAGAACAATGACTCTACAACAAATTACTGTCCCATGTGCAGTAGGGAAATCTGGCATATAGTTGATAGGAAGTTTCTGTTTTTAATGAGTATTCTAGCATGTTAAGTGCTGTGATTACTGGCACCACAGCAATGTTGAGAAAATTAACTAGACCCAGAAAGAAAGCTGCTCTCTGAGACATTATTTCTCAGACTGAAATAGTACTAGAAATTACCTGGGTAATTTTCTGTCTGTCAGCACGCAAAAAGTATCACAGACTCAGGACATGGCCTAAAAGTATAACTTTAGTTTTAATTTTTGCATTAAAAAAGAATGTAGTGAATGGGTCCGAATTAGGATTATTTGGCAGCTTTAATGAAACATGTGCCTACAAACTATTGAGATAAGAAGAAAAAGAAGGGGTGAAACTTTTTTAAGCGCCTCTTACTACTCGTTCAGGCACTGAGTTAACCATGTGCCACATGGTGTCTATTAACCCTCACAATAAGCTTGAACAATGGGCATCATTCTATAGATAATGAAACTAGGATTTGGAGAATTTGGGTAACTTGTCGCAGGACACACACCAAGAGGTGACAGAGCTGGGATCTGAACACCGATAGGCTTGGCTTCAAAGTCCATGGCTACCTCTCAGGCCACCACACGTGGTCCCGGTTGGCTTTTGCATAGAACACATAATATTACTGTGGCAGCTACCTGTAACAGAGGCTCCTCGGGGCTTTATTACGAAGAACTGACTGGTTTAGACCAGCACATCTATAGAATTAATCAGAGATTCTTCTATACCTATAGAAGATCCCGTCTTCAACTTCTAGAAGCCATAGGGAAGTGACTCAGTATTACTGAGCAAGAGTCTCAAAATTTTAAATAAACAAAATCCTGAAGTGGCTTTTCCCAAACTTACTCCAGAATGCAGACGTCCCCTTACAGAGGCACATCACAGTTCCCAAAGAACTGCTTGCCAGGTCATCAGTGTGAATACCCTCATGGAAGAAGTTTCTGTGTTTACTTTTCCATAGTATTTGCTAACTCAGATGAAATGGTTTCCTCCACAGCAGAAAGTTAGCACACCCGCGCATTGCATCTTTCAGCACATTTATACCACATTTGTTTCCTTCCACCCTGTGGCTCATGCCTGGGATTCGGCCTCCGTTTAGAGTATGTTAGGCACGACCCTACTGCCTACAAAGTGTGAAAGCATAACTCTCTCTCACGTACCAATCACTCTCGCTAGAGCTCACTATCCAGTAGAAACTGTGCATATAAAAGAGCTTCACAAAAAACTCTTCTTTTCGTTTCCTTCTTCTCCTTCTCCTTTTGCTTTCTTGCCCTGGGGATTAAACTCAGGGCCTTTGTACTGAGTTATGTACCCAGCCCTTTTACAATTTTTTTGTTTTGAGAGGGCTTCACTAAGTTGCCCAGGCTGGGCTTGAACCTTCAATCCTCCCGCTTTACCCTCCCAGAGTGCTGGGATCAGAGCCGTCACAGGTGCACCCAGCTGAAAGAGGTGTTCTTGATTCCGACCTTCATCTCAGACCTGTTCTACAACTCCACTCTGATACAATTCTGCATCTCAATAAATGGTACTACCACCTACTCGGTGTTCAAAAATTCAATGTATTCCTGGTTTCCTACCTTTTTCTCACTCCTATATCTAATTTTTTAGTGCATTTGCAGGCTCTGCCTCATGTTGGTACCAGTGTTGAACCCCCAGTCCTTGTCTCAGCTGCTCTTGCTTCCATCTGTCACCTGTAAAGCCACCAGATAATAAATGTAAAGCACAAATACTATTGCCCTCACATTTTAAACCGTTCAGTGTTGTCCAGTTTTATGTTATCATGGTCTAGGGGACTTGCATACGTAGCCACCTATCCCTCCCAGCTCCTTTTGACCTCTCTTCTAACTTTTTTTTCTTGTTTTTGGTACTGGGAATCAAACTCTGGACCTTGCTTGCACTTGCCAGGCAGGCACTTGCGCCCCTGAGCTCTATCCCTGGGCCCTCTCTCGTACCTTTCAGTTCTACCATTACAGTATCTTCTTTCCTGTTCCTTAGACACACGAGGCCTACCCCCGGGGGTTTCCTTTGTGGCTCCTCAGGTTCTGCCTGCCCTCACTGCCCTTGCCTGGGACCTTTCTCTTTATTCAGGTCTAAGCTGAGACGTTACCTCCTCTGTGGTTCTTTCGCCCTAGGGGTAACCCTAGTGATCCCTCACCTGGCCAGTCAGTCAGTCTCTATCACCGCACCCTGTTTTAGTTCCTTCTTGACACCTGGATTATCAGGAATGATTCTGTTCTATTATTTAGCTTCCTGTGTACCGTCCGCTTCCCCTGGTAGGATGACTGTGCCTTGTGAGCAGAGAACTTTTCTCTCCCATTCAGGACTGTGTGGCCAGAGGTAAGACTCTCTTACTGACATAGTAGTAGATGTTACCTGGGCCATTTTCTCGCTCCTGACAGCACAGAAAATAATACATCATTGATTCAGGAAATGATCAAAAAGTATAAAATTTTAGTTTTAATTTTCATATCAAGAAAATAATGTAGCAAGTGGGTCCAGAGTTAGGATCCTGAATCAGAATCAGATGAGTACATAGGAGGGCGCCATCAAAGTTTGTTGACTGTTGGGTGCACAGTTGGCTAAACGTGAGCACAAAGAAGTGTGCGTTGTCTTCAAGTAACCTAAGGCTATTAATATGACAAAAGAACACTGTACTCATTTGAAGCAGCGTCCTAATTAAATGACAAATTCTACATTACATTAAAGTATACATTGCATTGTGTCGTGACTTATTGGATCATTTATCGTATCAGTTGTATATTGTGAGACATTCTCCACTTTAATTCATCCAAAGAAGTATAGTACGGAAAAAATCTGTTTTCCTAATACCGACCATCTGCCCTTCCTAAACATTTCTGTTTGATTTTCATCACTCTGAATGTCTAACATCACTTCTGAAGCACCGAGATGGCCAAATACGGGCTGCCCTGATGCATGGCCTCCATCTCCCCTGCAAAACAATTCCTCCCAGTTAAAGTGGGCCCTGGCGGTCCTGGCTTCCAGCCAGGGAGCTGGCAGGAAAGAGGGCTGCTCGTCTTTGAACACCACCGTTCCTCGGCCGAGGTCCCCGCTGAGGACTCGGCTCCCCCCGGTCGGGGCGGCAGCACCAGCTCCGCTGCTTCCCTCCCCGCTTTCAGACAGGGGTACATTATTTATTCTCACCACTACTCACAAAACGTTGTCTGAAAGCAAAGCTGCAGAAGCCAAAGCAAGATAGAAGCTCGAGATTTCCTTCTGCCTCCTAAGGAGAATTTCTAAATAGAGGCATTTTATAAACAGCTGCATGTTCTTTTAGAGAGGAAATTGGAGGAACTGGCTGGCTGAAAGAAAATGAAACACGGAGCTGTATGAATGCCTTTTCTTCTGATAGATTGTGGGTAAACCTGAAGGCTCAGACAGTGGTCCTTTTATTATCTGCAAACTGAGCCCAAGGCATGTGGCATGGCCCAGAGTGACTTCTCCACATTGAGCTGAATATTCTTTAACTCCAGGTTAAACAACAATATAAAGTTAAACACAGTCTTGGTAAATTGCATGGAGGCAGAGTCATTCCTTTCACTACCCGAAAGAGGTGCTGTGGATTTGTGAAGTTGGGCAAAGCTGTCTTTTGCAGGCTGTGAGAAATTTATTGTAAGACTGTGTCACCAGAGTACAAAATAAGTTGAGGTCAGATTCCACATAAATTCGGAGGAAGGAGAACATACACAATTCATAATGAATGAAACGGAGCAAGACTTTGTGAGGAGTGCTGGTTATTGCATTCTTTGGGGTATTATTTTTTTTCAACTGGAAAAAGGAATGCAAGATGAACTCTACCTGCAGGCAAGTGGCAAGTTTGGCGATGCTGCTTGGGCCTGAGACAGGGAAGGCAAAAGCTAATCTGAAGCTGGGTATAGTGCAGTGTGCTATAATCCTAGCACACTGAAAGAGGGCTGAAGCAGTAAGATCTCAAGATTCAGCCCAGCCTTGGCAACTTGGTAAGACCCTGTCTCAAAATAAAATAAAAAATAAAAAAGGTCTGTGGATGCAGCTCAGTGCAAAGGCCCTGGGTTCAACCCCCAGTACCACCAAAAGAAAAAAAAGCCAAATTTGAACTAAGTGTGGTTTCTGATATATTTAGGACTAAAACATGTGATGTCATAGAAAGTCAGAGTTTGAGAAGGCTTTGAGGGTCTTTTGCCTAATTTATGGGTGAGGACACATGTTATAGTTTGTGTCTACCTGTCCTCCCAAAGCCTCATGCTCTCATAGGTTTTTTTTTCGAGGTGGCTGAATCTAGAGTGTGTCATTTGTAGTGCAGTGCTGGGATGAGGTGTGGGCGATTGCTGGAGCAGTCCACTGGTTGTATTGGCACCATCCTAATCCCAGTAGACTGGACACTATATAAAGGACAGAAAAAAGCTTGTTTCATGCTTCCCTTGTTTGCTTTTGCTGTCTTCTGCCACCATGAACTGTTGCTCTCTGCCATACGCCACCCTGCCTTGGAGCCAGCTGATTATAGACTGAAACCTCTACAATCTGTGAGCTAAATAAACCTTCTCCACTTTAACTCTGGATGTTGGATATTTCATCTCAGCAGTGAAAAAAGTAACTACAACGAAAAGAAGATTTCTGTCTCAAACTTTAACATCAGGTTGATTATAGGCTCACATCACTCATTCTCTTAATCTCTTCTCTATCATTTTTCCTTCTTCAACTTGAAAATTCCAAACCTATTTGAAAGTATAATACCTTATACCTTAGGAAAGGATGATGTTCATATCTTGTTTTATGCAATTGAAAACATATCTCAAATTATAAAATGATACCCAATTAGAAAAATAAAGTTCAATACAGGTGTATGTGTTTAGATTTCCATAAGTATTTTTGTTTCATATATTAAATTACTCTTATTTTCTAGAAGTGTCCAAAGAAGAGAGTACAAGAACTTTGGTATGATTCAGTGATGGTACTTTAATGTGATTGTCATTTCTGTTCTTGCAACCCCAGCCACGCAATGGCAAGCAGAAACCAAAATGATACCCAGGAATTGGAGGCAGATGCATTTCATGTTGGACAGGCACTGATTAGGAATCAATCGTTCCTCAAAATGTCAGGCCCTGATCTCTGGTGGTCTACGGCTTATATGGGACAAGCAAGCAGGAAGTACAGAAGCAGAATGGCTTGTCAAGTGGGGATTGGTTCTTAAAATATGCATCATAGTGACTAGTCATTTCTAAGAAACAAAAGTAACAGGAGCTGTAGCCAGAACTATTACCCGGGCAGCTGACAAACTGAAGTATACTGGCTGGGGGATGGAGGGCATCCTCTGCCACAGTCACCACATCCCCAAGGTCAAATGCTACCTGCTTGTATTCTACCTCTTGTACTCAAAGAGAAGCTAAATACAACAAAAGCTCAGGGATGTAGGTCCACTGAATCAAGTCACTAGGGAAGTATTTCAAATTATTATTAGTCAGATTATGTAACTGGCCTTCTAAAACCATGATGCTCCCAATAATGTCCCTTAGTATTTAGATCCATTTATGGTCAACCATTATTAACCATAGATTGAGAAAAATAAATGATCCTTTTTTACTAACTCATACTGTATTCTTCTCTGAAGAAAAAGATTATAAGAAAATAAGCTATTTGTGAAAAGGTGCTCTAGAGCAAGAATTTTACTAATGAAGATGGGAAAGTATCTTAATATCTAATAATAAAGTAATAATTAGATAAATCATGTGCAAAGATTAAAAGTGATAATTATGGAAACTGTAGCACTGTACAAATGCTTTTTTAATAATTGTGCACAACGCATCTACTGAATTCTGGGACTCCCCTGCGCAGTGGAAATAAAGGAGTACCTCAAACAGGTTGCCTTGTAGTAGAAAAACCAAACATTCACCAGCATTTCAGGAAGACAGGACAGTGAGACAAAGACCTAGAGTGTACCTCGGAAAACTACACCTTTCAAGATGGCTGAGATGATACGGCTGAGGGGGAGATGGAGCCACCGAGGACTGACGAAAAGGCCTTGGGATTCAGCCTTTAGATAAAGAGGAGCCATTCTAAGCTTTAGCAAGATAAGATACAAAACTACTGCAGCGAAGGGTATAATGATGCTTTCCTGTTTTCCTTTATTCACAGATGGCATTCATTGCCATGCATTCATTAATTCGTTTATTTGTTAACTCAAAGATCATTTATTCAGTGTGTACCCAGTCACTGTGATTGTCACAGGTGCTATAAATGTAAATGAAATATAAATTCTACTTCTGAAACAGTTTGGTGGGACACTCATTCATTGAAAAAGAGGATTTTTATTTTTATTTTTTTGAAGTTCAGACTGGCTTTGAAACTCACTGTGTATCCCAGGCTGATATCGAACTTGCAGCGAGTCTCCTGCCCCCACCTCCCGAGTGCTGGCATTAGAGATGTGTCCCAGCATGCCTGGCTTAAAAAACGATTAGACTGTAATACACTGTGATAAATATTTTAAAGGAGCCCCCTCTACCAGGTGTTACCAAAGTACAAAAGCGAATGCTTTGGCAGAGAGGTAGTGCACAAAGTGGCCCAGATAGTATAAATAGAGGGCAAAGATCAGCCAGGAAAAACACAACACAATATGATTTCAACAGAGGAAATTTAATGTAAGGACTTTGGAGGCCTGAAAAGGCACATGGGAACACTGCATTTCTTTCATGGAGTTAGTAGCTTCAGGAAGCAGCTGCTACCCCCAGGTCAGGACACTGGCAGAGAAGAGTCTGCGGTTATCCGAATTGAGAATCTTAAAGAGGCACCACGCAGAGACGGAGCTTGGCCCTCAGACAGGGGCCTTTAACCAGAGGTGCTCAGCGGTCCTCAGAAGGTGGGATGCGCCTGGTCCCGCGAGAGCCTGAGGAGGCAGGCAGTGGAGCCCGTGCTGCCACCATCATGAGAAGTCCTCCCCAGTGTGGGTCACAGGAAAGCAAGCAAACAGGAGCAAGTCCCTTGGGCCTCACCTGTCTGTAGTCTTCCTCGAGTGCCCCCTATTGACAGACACCAAGAGGAATCCCGCTGGCAAGAGCGAAGGGTGGTCTGGATTCTAATCCCAGTCCTAATCCCAGCGGCATAAAGCAGGTTACGTAAAGGTCGGTTTGGCGCTCCACAAAATACCTTAATCTCTAGCACAAATACGTTTTCAGTCTTATGAAGTGGGAAGACGGGCTTAAGAAGAGAGGGCATTTCAGGCAGAGAAACCACGTGCAAATATATTTTGCCATCGACAAGCTCGTCCTCTTGGGCATTTAGTACTGAACTCAGTTGTAGCTAGAATGCGTATGAACCGGGAAAGTACAGAGAAATTCAGTGGAGCTGAGAAAAAAGGACTGTGCCTCGAAGAGGAGGGAATTCCATGTTATAGGGAAGCAGGGGAATATTGTAATATATCCCTCATACTTTTCCTTTTCGATAATTCAGAACTTTTTTTTTACCCTGAGAGCCATCAGATGATTCTGAGGTTTGTTGTCATAGAGAAGCATCGTATTTGATATAGCACAGAACAAAGAGGTCATTGCTTGGAGTTTTGAATTTCAAAATAGCTTTTTAAAAAGTCCTTGGGGTAAAACAGCCAGAGAGAAAGCCTTTTGATTTTCAAGTCTTCTGACTTTGTGAGACAGATAAAGATTGATTCAAACTCAAGAGCCAAAAGTGCAGAAATGGAAAGCCATGGTGTATTCAAAGTGGCCGCAGAGTAGGAATATGGCACAGGATACAGGGCAAGTTCCGGGTCCACAGGACAGAAGAGAAACCTTCGGTAGCTGAGAAGAGGAACCAACCGCTCTATTCCTCTATCCCATTGCTGGTCAAACCTGAGGTTGTGTGTGTGTGTGTGTGTGTGTGTGTGTGTGTGTGTGTGTGTAGTTCCTGAGACATTCTGCAGGAAGTCCCATAACAAAAAGTTTATTCCTTGGCTAGGAATTTAGCTCAGTGCTGCAGCGCCTATCTGGCAAGGGTGAGGTTCTAATTTTGATTCCCTGTGTCCTCCTCAAAAATGTTCATTCCTCAATTCCCTAGCTATAGGCTGTGCAAGCCCACCGGCCAGACAGCCCCTGTTTTGACAAGGTGCCATCTCTGCCCTGAGATGGGACTGACACAGTGTATCCCCAAACAATATAATGTATAGTTTCTTATTTTTTATCTTTACAAATTTGGTATTATATGTATGGAACTTGATTTTCCCATATTGCATGGACCAGCAGTTTGTTCTTTTATATTTAGAAGTGGTACATCTGAAAATATTCTATAATGTGTTAACCCATTTTCTGGTCATTGGATATTTGTGTTGTTACTGATTTTTATTGTTGTGAATGGTGAGGTCACAGAAGTGCCATGTCCTCTGTGTCCACTGTACCATGCCCTCTGTCTATATGTCGTGTTTTATAACTTTTAGATTTTAATTATCTTGATACCTGATATGCAAAATATCTACATTCTTCTTTAAGAGTCATTTGGCTATGCTTAGATTTTTGCTTTTTTATGTCCATTTTAGAATCATCTTGTGTTTTTAAAAAATCTACACTTTTCACAGAAATTCACTGAGTCCATCCATTTTAACCCATTCTATTTGGGCCTTAATTACAGTACCAAGATTTCACTGAAACTGATCACAATCACCAAAACTATCTTACCAACCCATTGGCTTTTACTTTGTTCTCATTTTATTTGACCTGTTAACAGCATATAACAGATGGAAACTCTTGTTTTTTGCTTCTTTTACTCTGGACTGGAAACACTACACTGTCCTCACTTTTTTTCCTAACCCAGGAAGAAAACTTCAGTTTTCTTCAGCTTTTATAGCTAGCTCTTTCACCATACCTGACCTTTGAAAATCGGCAAGCCGCACCTGTTCAGTTCTTCTGTCTTACTCTTTCCTCAGTTGTTCTTTTCTAGTTCCGTACCTCTTAAGGTCACAACATATTAACAACACTCAGATACACAGATACAACTGACCTGAGCTTGAGGCTCAAATATGCAATTGCATACTGACATTTCCAGCTAAAATTCAAGCAGACGTGGCTGGGCATGGTGGCTCAAGCCTGTAATCCCAGGACTCTGGAAGCTGAGAGAGGAGGATGGTTGCAAGTTTGAGACCAGCCTGGGCTATAAAGTGGGCTCAAGGCCAACCTGAACTGCACAGTGAGACCCTGTCTCAAAAGGACAAACAAACAAAAAAAATTCAAGCGGGCATTGAAAATTAATATACAAAATAGAACTCTTGAGTTCTGTCCTAAATTTGATCATCTCTCAGTCTAAGTAAATAACTGCATAACATGTGTAGTTGCTTAAATAAAAAAATAAAGCAAAAAACTATAATCCAAATCATTCTGGATTCTCCCCTACCCTTTCTCGTTACTTCGGGTCCACTAGAGGTTTGTAGGTGCTGCCTCCGAAACATGTTCCCATCCTCCTTTACCATCAGCTTACTCTAAGCCACGCTCCTCTCTTGTTTTGACTATGGGAATCATCTTCTAAGTGGTATCTGCACATCTGTTGTTGCCTCACCGTAATTCACTCTCCATTAGGTAATGACAGTAACCTGAGAGTTAGGGCAGACCATGTGCTGCTTCTGCTTAAAATCCTCTGAAGGCTTCACATTGCAGTTCCAATAAAATCCCAAATCCATATAAGGCCTCTGGTGTGCTCTGCTCAGTTGACCCTGTCTACCTCTTGGGTCCCTGCTTAATTCCATCCCATCACTGATTCCAGTGACCTCCTTTTGCTTCCTCACACATGCTAAACATTTTCCCATCTCAGGACCTTTGCATGTGCTGCCCTAGATGCCCGCAGCTCATTTCAAAAATTTTAGCTCCTCATTTTTCTACCATGAGTTCAAATGACCTCAGAGGGACCTTATCTGACCTCCCAGTATTGTCACCCCCGCATAAAAAGTCTGACATCAGTTTGCTTATTTATTGGTTTAAATATTATTCCTGGCTAGAATTAAATTCTTTGATGGCAGGAGCCTTGAATGACTTGTTCACCATTGTATCATATCTTAGAATAGTAGCTAGCACTAAAGGCTACTCAAAAAAGTATTCACTGAATGAACAGGAGTTCTCCCAGGGGGAGTCTCTGATGTAATAAGGGAAGCAGAGAGACCTGTGAGGCTAGAAGCCACAGTGCAAAGCTGGTCACGCACATGTGCATGGTATGTGGAAAGGTTCAAAGAAAAATGCAAACAACTAATGTGTTTGTTAGGTAATGAATGTTAATGATATTTTCTTCCTTATGTTATTGTTTTACTGTTGTGCAATAAATCAAATTAGTAGAGAAAATTTGCTTTGAATTCATATATTCTCAAAATGAAATAAGCCATAGTGAGCTTATGAAAATAGCTTATATTTATGATTTTGAAAGAAGAAATGAAACTTATAAACGAAACATCATCTGGGTGTTCTTTTTCACCTTGCATGACAGCTTAATTTAGCCCAAAACACTAAATTTATGTATTTGTTATTTATTTACTTCTTGAATGTGCTGAAGATTGAAGCCGTGGCCTCGTATATGCTAAGTGTGCACACTGCCACTGAGCTGCACCCCGACTGCTACATTTATTCTCAAGTCTAAAATAATAATCCATCTCCACTGCCGTCATCATACCATTCATGTCTACTCTATTTTAGAGAAAGATTTAAACAGTTCTCAATATTTTAGAGAAAGATTTAAATAATTCTCAATATTATTTTCTCTAGGATTTAATTACTGTTTTAGTAATATTTTAGTTGTATGTGTAAATGAAACTAATTAAGGCTACCACAACATACTGTGTAACAAATAGGTATACTGGAAAAGTAAATGATAAGTATGTCCACGCAAAAGACCTGGTGTCTGTATCTCACCCTTCTATGCACGTTGAAAGCTTAATCCCAGTGTGATAGTGTTTTGAGGCGAGGCCTTTCAGAGGTGATTCAGTCCTGAGGGTGAAGTCCTCATGAATCGAATTAGTTCTCATAAGCAATAAGAGAGTGCTAACTAGACCTCCTTCTACTATGTGAGGATATAAAAAGTCAACAGTGTGCGACTCAGAAGAGGTCCCACAACAGAACCTAACCGTGCTGCTACCCTGATCTCCGACTTCTAGGCTCCTGACTAAAATAATAAAAATTTTTGTAGCATATAAGTCGCCCAGTCTACTTTGCTACAGTAATCTGAACTAAAAAACATCGTATAATTTTTACAGCGTATTTAATATACACACATTCATCCATGGTGCTTATTATGTGTCAGGTAATGTACTAGGTGCTTTAAAATGTGTATCCGTTTTATGAAAAACCTTACGATGTAGGTGCTATTATTGTCTTCATTTTAAGGATGAAGAAATTGATACAGAGAGAGATTAAATAGCATTGCCAGAGTGTACACAGCTAGTAGCAGATGCCAAAGCTAATACTTAAATCCAGGCACTTCTTGCTACTCAGTGTTCACTATAACTGGATATTACAGTGATTGGAAGTTAACTAAGTAAATGAAAATTTGTGTTCAACTGAAATGTTTGTCTATGCTTGATATTTAAATAGTCATTTGCTGTAATACTGTAAGAGCTACTACCACAGGCAGACCACCGAGGTGCCATTTAGCATCCATAGTGTTCTGAAAGATGTCACGAATGTGCCTGTGGTCAGGGCTATTGGGACAGTGGTACAAAGTATGTGTGCACAGCTCTGGAAGGTCACCCATACAAACTCCATGTAAATGGCACCCCTAGACCTGATTAGCATCTAAGCATCGGCAGTGACCCTGCAGGTAGCCTGAAGCTTTACCACACATCTCAGAGTGTGCCTTCCAACTGGAAACTCTCCTTTCTACATTGTCCACTTTCAGTAAATCACTCATCACAATTGTTCACTGAGAGCATTAGTGTGTCACTCTGCACACCTGGTGACTGTCATAGCCCTCACTAAGGAAACATGCCCCCACCCTTGTTAGAAACCGAAAGTGTGGGCTGGGGATAGAGGTCAGCTACACAAGCGCCTGACTGGCAAGCACAAGGTCCTGAGTCCAATTCCCGGTACCCAAAAAAAAAAAAAAAAAGCAAGAAAGAAAGAAACTGAAAGTGTAATAAGGACCAAAGTTGGGAAATGAGAAGAAAATGTTCAAATGAGAAGGGAAACAAGGGAGGGAGAAGGGAGGAGGGGAGAAGGAAAGAACGGACAAGAAAAGAAAGAACAGAAGGAAAAATTGAAACAATGCTTTTGTAAATAAGGAGGGGAAGAGGGGTTGAAGGGAGGGGAAGGGAATGGGAAAATAAAGAAGAAACAAGGTGTATCATGTACAGGTACAAATTCCCTAGGACTGTTACAATTATGTATATCTAAAGTGTACCAATGAAGTAAAAAAAATTTTAAAAAAGGAAGTGTTTCAATGTGACTATGTGTGGTAATAGACATGATTTTAAATATCTTTCAGGTACTTTGTACAAATATCTGACAACAATAAAAATGACATTTATCTAACCCAAGATTGGGTGAAAGGCCAGATTGGTTCCTTGGCTCATTGACCTTTAGGTAGTTTTCAGAACATCCTATTAAATTCTCAATTTAGTTGAATAGCAACCAGTGTTTTGGTAGTCTTGGCCCACTGAGCTTAACCCTAAATGATAAGCACTGTCACTCAGACAGCACTAGAGGAGTCGTGTATACACAGGGTCTAAGTTGCCCTTGGCCATAGGAGTGGCCCGAGGTCCAAAAGACTGACAGAAGTAATTCAAGCACATGCGGCTTATTGATGGTTGGCTGAGACTGAATCTGCGGTTCTAAACTCTTACAGTTTCGCTTTTTTCTGTTACATCTCACTACATCCTGTACTTTTGTGAGAAACACAGGTTTTATCTTGTCTGAATACTTTAAGCTGCTCTGTTTCAACTTTGTTATTTGCCCTTGTTCACATTTTCTGGGACAACCAGCAGAATTCCTTGAGCATTGAATGTTGTCTAGTCCCTCTTTAAGCAGGGAAATCCACCAGTAGCTGAAGAATACAACTGGGCAGTTTATTGCTCATCACTCACAAGTCTGGCTTCCACCACCAAATATGTGCATGAATTAAGAGATCAATTCAGTTCCACTGGTTTCTCCAACATCAGTTTAAAGGGTTGGACAAGGCGCTGATCTCGGCAGCTTGTGTTCCCCATTTCTGTGAACTCTAATTGTGACCGCCAACGATTTTGTCTTTAGAGTACACTTGGAGCTCATGCTAGTTTTAGGTCTTAATTAAATGAGATCGTGTTTTTAACAGCTTAGCCAATTTTGCTACCTTATTTTTCTCATGTTGCTGTCTTTGCTTAGTACCTTAACCTTCTGATGTTCTGGTTTTTGCCTCTGAATTACCAGTAAATATACTGTGACTTGTCTTTCCGTTCTGGCTAGTCTATTCTTACTTCTTGGCTTTGTTTTTAGTCAAGGAGAAGGTTTCTCTAAAATGAGTATGGGAAAAAAACCCCTCCCAGGAGTACTCTTTAGAGTCCCGGGGATTGGGCTGGGATTGTCATATTTTGGACCACGTGACTGTGGATAAGCCAGACATCGTGCCTGATCCAAGGGCCTCCAGAATTCTCATGGAGGCCTTGGGTGGAAAACTTAGCCCTAGATATATACTCAGGCCTGGACAGTGACCAACAGACTCAAACACATTCTTTTTCTTAGAGGCTTTGGATAGAGTCATAAAATGTGGGCCACAGGCAGAAGGCACACACAGAGACCCAGAGGCATGCTGTGCAAAGGCTCAAAGCAGAAGCAGGGAGGGAGGAGAACCCATGGATTGGGGAAATGTTAGAAAAGTTTGAGAGCAGCCAAGTCATCATTATCATATTAATAATAGTTCTAATAATAGTAGTAGTAGACTCACTGAGCAAGGATAAATACACCTGAGATGATAACGATGACCAGGTAAACAGATGGGCAGAGCTCTCCTGTGTGCGTGTGCATGTGCATGTGCGTGTGGGTGTGTGTGTGCGTGTGCGTGTGCGTGGATGGGAGGCTGTGCTCAGAACATCCTGTCCTGTGTTCTAGCCTCTGTGAGGCTGACATAGCCACACAGCACTCTTTGTAGCACCATGGATTCTCATCTGTCTGGCTAACTTTCTTTTTCCTGCAGTTTACTTGAGTTTGTCCCTGTGTCTTGCCAAGTGAAACAGCCTAAATAACATGGTGTCTTCATCAAATCCATACCCTAAGGTCTTGGAGCTCCTACACTTTGCCCAGTATGCACTCACACAATAAACCAGCACGCTGCAAACTGCTAAATGAAGGTGAAATGCACAGCGTTCCTGCAGGAATGACTGAGTCTGCTTGGCTGGGGAAAGAGTGCCTCCTTATACAGATCGAGGTCGGACAGAGTTATCGGCCTGCGGCGGGGTAAGGCCTTGTGAATAGGTAAAGGAAGAAGTTGAATTCTGAGGAAACCAAGGAGGGCACCAACCGCACATATTTTTGCCTATAACTTGCCATAAGGCCTGAAATGTGGATTGGGAGATTACCTCTCGGAAGGCAATGTCCCTTAGGTTAATAGAGGATGAACACATAGCTAATATCAGTATTCCACATCTTAATGTGCATTCATTTAGCAAACCTATTAGTGGACAGTTTGCTGTCTTCATGGGCTGAGGAAATGGGAGTTTTCCTGATTATGGGGTTAAGAAGAGGGTACTTGGAGAGCATGGAGCAGCACTGCTAAAGGAAATTAGGATGACAGGTGACGCAACGTAAATTCTGGTTTTTCTCAGGGACAGGAAGAATGAAGGAAATGGTAGAGATGAAGCCAGATGTCAGATTCCTCCAGGCCTCGTTCTCAGTGACCCCAATTAATCACTGCAAGACACAAAGAGCAATGCGAATCGAGGGTGGTGTGTATTGTATACATCATCGAGGGGTCTCAGCTTTGGGATAAAAAGATGGGTTTCATTCTCTAGTGTTTATTATCTGTATAATTTAAGCCCTGTGGGCTTTAGTTTCCCAGTCTTCAAAATGGAGACAATGATGTGTAGTTTTTGGGAGCACGGTGGTGAATATCATCTGCCAGAACAGACATTGAGTGATTGTACTAAGTGCAGACTCTATATATCACTAAAATAGAGTGTGGGGGCTGAAGGAGCCTGCATGAAGAATGGCCTTGGCTGTGGTCAGGCCTTTTCTACAGCTAAGGTCACCCTGTTCTGCTTAGGCGCGGGGAAAGAACGGGGATTAGTTTTCTCCCACTTCACATTGCTGTGGTGCTTACATACCACTTTGGGATATTTTTTCATTCATCTTTTTTTCACTAGCAGCTACTCTTGTTGTTTATTTGTTTTTTTCTTGTTTTTCTGTATTTACCTACAAAATTGACTTTAAAAGTGGCCCATAAAGATTCTCTCTCTGCCTCTCCTCTTCTTTTGTAAATCTTTTCCAGCAGAGTGGTAATGGGGTTTCAAAGCTTTGGTTGCAAATTACAGAAATCCTGAATTAATATTAAATGATATTGTTGAAATAATAGTTTACGTTACTAAGTGGGAGAGAGAGGGAGATCTTCGGACAAAATGATGATATTTGAAGCTTTTTTCCCCCAGTTTCTCTTTTCCACCCTCCATAATATTTGCTTTATTTTAAGGTTGCACCTCATGATCCTAAGATGACTACTAATTGATTCAGTGTTTTTGCTTCTCTGGAAAGAGTGCTCCACCTTCTCCAGTGAAAGCCCCAAGATTTTCTTTTTTTTTTGAGACAGGGTCTCACTATGAAGTTCAGGCTGGCCTTGAGCTCACTTTGTAATCCAGGCTGGTCTTGAACTCACAATGATTCTCCTGCCTCAGCCTCCTGGGTGTTGGGATTACAGGCATGAGCCACCACGTCTGGCTGGTTCAAGATTTTCTTTGACTGGATGAGTTTGGCTTACATGCCCTGTTTGAGCCAAGTCTGTATCCTAGGAAGATAAATCCCTGAATAATTTAATCAAGTCACACCCTCTATTCCTGGGGCTGGAGGTAAATTCAGTTTTCCTAGAACTTCATGGGTCCCAAAACATTTTCTGGGCTGAAGAAGTGAATGGGGAGAAATGAATGCTGGGGAAGCCACCACCTCAAGACCCCTGGGACAGATTGGAAGAAAATACCTCCTTAGGTGAAAAACTGCAGCAGCCAAATGCTTGAAGACTTTTCCATTTGAAAACGAGAGCACATGCTGTTTTAACCAAATTTGATGTGTCTAATGTGATACAAATTGACTTTCATCAACAGGCATAAAGAGCAATCATTAACCTTTGGATTTTGTGATCTAAGCATCAAATTCTATACTTCAGTGCTCTCACAAGGGGTCCTTTCCTTGTTTATGCATTTTAGTCATTTTCAACATGCTCTAAATTGAAACAGAGAATATATATTTTTTTCTTCTAGTGTAAAATCAAATAAGCAAAGGCACACTGCAGGAAGCCAGTCTAGCCACAGCAAATCTGTACTTGTTTTTGTGAGAGAGGATGGGAAGAATGAATATTTGCCCTGTGGCATCAATTTCCTGTTTAATGTTCTCCAAAAGGCATTTGGAATATGCCCAGTAACACAGATGTACATAAATACCATACATAGCTTGTTTGTGTGAGTCAAAAGAAGAGTCTGTAAAATGATGACCAGGCTGGCGTGCCGTCTCCTGCTGGTAGTGGGTGAGTCACTCCACCTTCAACCTGATGATCAGGAGATGGGATCCTTCCAGTCTGGCATCAGAACAAGCAGTATAGAAAGAACATGGTGTATGTCTTCTCAGCCCAGTCCTGACTCACAGAAGGTACTCTTGTCCCAAAGTTTGCATGTCCCTGCCGGAGATTACCTGCAGATTGACTGTAAGAAATGTATACTGTCGGGACAGTTTTCTAAACAAATAAAATAATCCCCACTGGACAAAAACGCACACAAAGTTTTTTTCAAACCACAAATGTGCGTGTGCACACAACCCATGTCATCTCTTCAAGTGTTCTCAGTTCTGTAAGTCTTGGTGGACCAGATGGCTCATGCACCATTTTTGGACACCTTATTTAAAAGGTTAGGGTGTGGTTGGAGAACCAAACTCTGGTTTTTGTTTCAGGAAACAACCTCCAGGGCTCCTACCAAAGATAAGACCTTAATAACAGGAAGGAAGTCAGATGCGAAGAATCTGTCCTCTCATTTACCCTTTTGCGCTACCTCCTCATACAGGACAAGATTAAAAATAACACTTATAACCTATTAAGCATCCATTACGTGCAAGGAAGACTTTTCTATGCATCAGTACTAATCCTCACAACACCACACTATCTGTTCTGTATCTCCGCATCTCGTGATGAGAAAGGTGGGACTTAGAGAAGGTAAATAACAGGCCAGGGTCACCTAAGTAGCTAATGATGACGGCATTCAACCCCAGACCTATCTGCTCCTGAAACTTATTTTTTTTCTGATGCATAAATTGATAATCCATGATTCATAAATATGCCTCAGAAGAGTCTCAAGAGCTTAACATTAAATGCATATTTTTAAGTATGTGTACTTAAAAGATTTATCTGGGGGAGAGAACCTAACTGCTGTCAGATTTATTGGCTATAATTCCAGAATTTAGCACAGTCTTTTGAGACAGTGTCTCACTACGTTGCAGAGTTGCCCAGGTTGGCCTTGAATTTGAGATCCTGCTGCCTCAGTCTTCCAGAGCCGTGGGGTGCCCCTTTTGTTGTTTTTCTCTACCCACGCCCTGCCACCCTCCAGTAACTCCCACCCTACTTCTATTTGCTCAGCTTTTTTAGATTCTACATACAAGTGAAATTATGTAGCATTTGTCTCTTTTTCCCTGGCTTATTTCACTTAATATAATGTCCTCTAGATGTTATTGAAATGACAGAATTTCACATGTTTTTTAAATAGTTGAATAGTGTTCTACTATATCTATCTATCTATCTGTGTATGTATATATCTATATCCCATGTATTCCATTTTAAGGAGGTATTCATTCACTGATGAAGACTTACTTTGTTTGTCCAAGCCTGATTACTGTGAGTGATGCTACAGTGAACATGGGATGGAGACATCCATTTGGCACACGGATTACAAACTGGTGGCCTTGCTGTATTCTATTTTTAGCTTTGTTGAAACTTCCACACTGGTTTCCAAAATAAGTATAGTACTTTGCAAGACCACCAAGCATCCTCACCGACACAGAGCTTTCATCTTTTAGACAGCAGACGGTCTGACAGGTGTGAGGAGCTCACTCACTGTAGTTTGCATTTCAGTTTCCTGATGATTAGAGACGGTGTTTTTCACATACCTTTTGACCATTTGAATGCCGTCTTTTGGGCAAATGCCAGGGCCTTGTCTCCATCTTTAAATAGAGTTGTTTTCTTGTGATTGAATAGTTTTGTAACTGGAGGGGCAAAGTGGAACTTTAAAAGTTAGAAATTTTTCTTTAAAGAAAGTGGCTTCTCTAGACTCCTCGGCCCTGGGACCTAAACCATCATCGCGTCCTCTTCGGAGCCCACGTGAATGGCAGAACGTGCACATTTGGCACCACCAGGCAGGACCCAGTCGCTTTCCTGTGGCTCAAGGTTAGGAACCGGGATGGGCCATGAAGGCTGCTGCAAGCCTGGCCCCTCCTTTGTAGTGTCGCCCTGTGTTCCCTTAACCCTCTTTTTACCATAAACACTCTTGCATCCGCGGAGAGAGGGAGACGGTGTTATGCCGAGGTCCCATCTCCTCAGAGCTGACTTTGAATAAAGCTTTTTCTTTTTCGCCACGTCTCCTGTGTTGTTTGAGAAGCAGCAGACAGTACGGACCCGAGCGGTTGATAACAAGAGTCCCTCCTGTGTCCTGGGTTCTCGCCTCTTACCTGCTGTATGATTTCCAAATACTTTTCTTCCAGTCTGTGAGTTGTCTCTCTACTCTTCTGTCTTGCTTTGCTGCTGTTCAAAACCTTTTAAATGTGACATAATCCTACTTGTCTATTTTTGTTTTTATTTCTTGTGTTTCAAGGGTTTTATCCAAGAAATCGCTCCCTGACCAATATTTTAGAGCCTTTCTCTTATTTTTCTGTTTAGCATTTATATAGTTTCAGGTCTAGCACAGGATAGGCACACAATAATCATCTGTCCAGTGACTGCTGTGGGCCTGTGACATAGAAAGGTTAAGAACCACTGCTTCTGCTGTGTACGGCTAAATTGATATGACTTGTCCACCACCTATGTTAGGGTTACTAGACTTGAATTGCTAGTACAGTTTTGTTTGTACTACGGTCATTCTTTAGGGAAAAAAAGAGCTAAAGGTGCAGTATTTTGTGCATAGACCACTTAAAGTGATCTAATACTAATACAAAAAGGTTAAATAAATCTTATCATTCAAGGATGGTTTTTTCTTAAACAAAGCACAGCCGCGCAAAGAGGTGGAAACCGTACAGAATAGAAATACAAAAGGAGCTACAAATTCATAATTTTAAACTTTCTAGTAGCTATAGTCTAAAAAGTTAAAAAAAAGGTAAAATTTATTTTAATAATACATTTTATTTAGCTCGATGCATCTGAAATAATTATCATTTCAGCCTGCAGGAAATAGCAAAGGCTACTGAATTTATTTTACAATTTTTTTCTTTTTTTTAGTGGAAATAAATTTTTATTTATTTTAAAGATTAAAGAAGGAAAACATATTAACAAACAGACATCCATTTGCAAAATAGCCTAAGAACAATACAAACAATACAGAGTTACAGACAAAGTGGTAGGAAATTTAACAATGGTTGTTGTCTCACTATTGACATCTTCAAAGAGGTTTCTCAGGAAAACAAATAGAGACATGCAATATTGATCCAACAAGTGATCTTTAACTGTTTACAATTCTTTTTTCATACCAAGTTTTGGAGATGTACTGAGGCCTGCGCTTGTCATTCTCAGTGACCTGCGCTCCTCCCTGCCCTGGTAGAGGCCGGGTGGAAGAGGCGGCAGGGCCGATGCAGCGCTGGAGGGAAGTAGGAAGAGAATGCGGCAGGCTTCGGCATGTGGGGTCACATTTTGATGATCCAGGATACAGAGACGCTAGGCCAGGATGCCACCTCATGTGGCCGAAATTGTAGTGTTGTAAGTGATTATTAAGACGGGCCGAGAAAACGGCACAACACTCAGCATTTCGGCAGACATTTTCCTATTTCAACAGTTACCTTCTTTTCTTGGAAGCAGATGTGCGGGTCCAGAGTGTGCTAGCAGGGGAAGACGTGATGCAGAGTGACTCAAGTTACGCCCAGTAATTACAATAATTTCGCTCTTTTAACCACACCTCAAGTAAAGGATCTGAGAGTTTTATAGTACGGAATTTAGCCGGTCTCCAGCCTCCCCCCCGAGGGAGGGAGGCAGGGAACGTCTGAGATTGCATCCCTCCTTCCTACAGACAAAGGAGGTTGAGACCCCAGGGGCAGAGACTCGGAGAGACCACAGCACCAAGGAATTCTGGAAATTGTGTCTTGTTTCCTGCCCAACTTTACCTACAGCGTCTTAATGTTTGCTCTCTTGAGGCCTCCTGAAGGCTTTCTCGCAGGAAGTGGCCCTCTTCCCCCGTGCAGTCTGCTGTTCACACGGCCTAATATTGAACACACTTAAAATGCCTTCTGTCACTAGGCAGAGCAGCTTTGTGATCTAGAAATCCATAGATATAAATTATCTTTTGGAACTGTATTTCTTCTGAAGTTTTCAGTTACTCAAAATGACAAGCATAATATTACCTTCCTCTGCAAGACACAGTCCTTCAGGGAGATATACCCAGGTCAATCTGAGCGTCACACCTGGAATTCCTCAAATTGAGAAATTATTGGAGTCCTCATGACATGATTTCATTTTATCCGTGGCCTTAATAGAAGAGTACTTTATTTATTTATCTATCTATTTTAGTTTTGCTTTTTGTGTTTGTTCAGGGTTTTTTTTGTTTTTTTTTTGTTTTGTTTTTTGTTAGACAGGATCTCTCTTTATAGTTCAGGCTGGCCTTAAACTATGTAACCCAGGCTGACCTCAAACTCACAGTCATCCTCCTGCCTCAGCCTCCCAAGTGCTGGGATTACAGGGATGTGCCACTGTGCCTGGCAAGCATTTACTTTAGATGCAATGGCAGATGTTTTAAACCTATGCCACTGAGGGAAAATAGAGATACTAGGAATCATTAAATAATCTCATAGGATCTTGATAAATTATTAGACATTAATAACATAAATTCAAATTGTCAGAGAGCAGAATGAAATGCTACACCCACATAAGCATTTTCTGATGAGTTTTCACATGACTAAAAAAAGTCTGTCTGCCGTTACTGTTACATTATTGATCACCACCACCGTCATGAGCATTGCTGCTGATAATTGTTACCACCACTGCCACAGTTGTTACTAACATCACCAGTGCCAGCACATCTCTCAATCCATCATTCTGCTATTGGGAAAGAACGGCAGGCAAATAATGTTTTATGGGGAATTTCCAGTGTTTAGGGCCATGTCTTCTCAGCAAGTTAGAAGGTCATAGAGTGATATGAACTAGAAAGTACAACACAATGTATTTGTAAACCAATCCATGAGCGATTTATTGTTCTCCTTCAGTGATGCAAAGTTACTTGCTGAATTAAAAGCAGGTAGATAAACAGAAGTCTAAGAAAGCAATGAACTGGGAGGGTAAAAGTGCATAGAGATGATGGCAACTGAAGCCTTCTGGGAAAAAATGAATTAAGAATTCATAATGGAGCGTGTCAAAATGTGGAGGCGCAGATGAGTAGGTGATGACTTAGGTTCCCTGCCTGCGCAAGGTACAGTATCAAAATAGTGAGGCTGGTCCTATAGGCATGGAGGAAAAATCAGTCTCAGAATTGCAGTCCCATGTCATGGATGATCTTTGACTCTGTGCTGTTGGACTTCTAAGATTGCTTCTGTGACCAAGTTGTACACTGTGCACAGATAGTTTATGAGCAGGAGCAGCAGAGGAAGATGGCTCTTCAACTTCCATGAGAAAGTATCCTAATTCTTTGAACCTTGGTGTTCTCTGCAAAATGGGGGAAATGCAGATCAAGTCAGAAACACGTAATTTACTTTTTGTTACCAGGAATCAAACTCAGGACCTTGCACTTGCCAGGCAGGCACTGTGCCACCAAGTTATATCACTGGCCCAGAAACGCATAATTTATTACATAGGATCTTCAGTACATTAGGAATGACAGTGACAGTGTGGTGAAGAAAGCAGTTATATTATTATCTTCATTTTATAAATGAAGAAACTAAGGTTCAGCAGAGTTAAGGTCACATAGCTTGAAGAACAACTTCCATAAGACTAGATTTTTTTTTCATGAAAACTAATTTGCAATAGGTTAAACATCAATGGAAGATAAAAATAGTCCATACCCAAACTGTAAATATATATAGAAAACTCACATATTTGGACCAATGGGGTCATTTGAAAGGAAATACATTTTTATTATTTTCAAGTACACACAGTAACCCATAAAAATGACTAGTTCAGGCCCAGATTTAGTCAACAGATGAAAATGAAGTTCTGATCTTGCCTACACTTTGAATAGATTGTTTTATAAGTAAAAGAAACCTCAGGTGTTTAGAAACACTTTATTTTCTTTGGTAAGTAAATGCTTCTTTTCAAATATTATACTACTCACTTGCTTACTGAACCATTTTTTGGTAGATAGCACTAGAGTATACATTAGACCAGTGCCTTGTAAACAATTAAATAATTAGGTATTAAATATGTCCAAAATAAAAAGGTTCTGTTGTAAATGTTATAATCTCTAACCAGCATAACTTGCCTTGTATTTCTCTAGAATATAATGCCTTTAATAACTTTAAATTTTGAGAATGCTCTTTTTAAATCTTACAGTTACTCAGCTTCATAAAAAGATCTAATTTGGTATTTAATACGAACAATATAGCATCATAAATCCTTTGTTATTGTGCAGTTTTTGAGGAATGGAGCCTTTTTTTAAATGAAATACTTACGCCAATTCTATGTGCTCTTTATAATAGAAAATGGAACAACGGAAAAGAAAGTGTTCAGACTCTAAGCTTTGACAACACTGGTCATAAATCTACCCTCAGTCACAGACCTGCACCTTCAGTTCATTGTGGTGGACTAGACAGGGCCCAGCCTGGAATCTTTGTGGCTATTACTGTTAATCTATGGAAAATATTTTATGTAATATGTTTCCCTTTAAAGTTCATGACTTATTGCAAAAGGAATAATGAGATTTATTGAATATGGTGGTCTTGAGTCACGCCAAATATTTTGTGGCTTTGTGGGAGCATGGCAAGGTAGTTATTGGTATTGTAATAAATGAGAGTCCTAGTACTTCCCAGCTGTTGGACACATGATCATTACTTGGGAGGACAAATAGCAATATTTTTCTATCCCTAGAGTACATTCTGCTCTCGATACGCCTGCATAACTACAATGAACAATTAGTGGGAGTTACACACAAAGAAGCCTAAAGGAATATATTTCTTTTCTGTTTCCCAAATGAAATTTCATTTGTTTGGTATCTGTCCAAAGTTAGACTTTCCATATCATACAGACATTCCATGGTGATAGGATGTCTTCCCTTATAAAAGCCAAGCAAACACCTGTAATAAAATTTTTATTAGGTGGTATTTGGTTTTTATTACATATTTATAGATAGAACTAAATTTAATGTTCATAAACAAATTTTAATTGTTTGTTTTATTCCCAGCACTATAATCTATGCAAGCAAAGGAAAAGCACCAGACTATGTCCTTCAAGCACTTTAAAGTCTGAGTAGAGAGATTAAAATGATATATTCACCCAGAGTTGGAATATAGAGTTGGAAGAGACCTCAAAGATAAAAAGTTTGAGGACTCTATTTAAACTTTGGTACAGAATTAACATAAACAAGTGGACTAGCCAGAGGAGCTGGACATCAGGTCATGGAAGTATTTGTACTTAGTGTTAAGGGACAGCTGCTTTCTTTTTCAGTGAATCTTTTGCCATGCAGAAGTGTAGGTGTATTGTTGCCTGATCTGATTATTTTTTTCCAAAGAGGGTAAAATTTCAAGCTTTTTCTATTTCTCCAGTTTTCAAGCACTGCCACCTAATTACAGTTTTAGTAAGGGCCAGTGAACACACAAGTGGCTTTTACACAATCTTTGGCTTGCCATTCTGTTCACTTGACTTCTACTTCCATTTTACAGATGAGGAAAGTGGCCTGCCCGAAGTCTGGAGCTGTTATTCCAGGCATCCTCATCCAAAGCTTTGTCATGTAACTATACCTTGTCTCGATAAGAAAACAGTTGAGTGATTCAAAGAGCAAAACAACATAGTTATAAAGCGATATGCTTAAATGTTTTCCTTAAGCACAAGATGTTACAGTGAAAATAGGGTTGAGTGAGAAGTAACAGAGTACCCACGGCAGGAAGAATTGAAGAAGGCTTTTGCAAGAGGCCTTTGGGCTAGATTCTTGAAGGAAGTGGCTGGTATAAACTGTCAAAAAGGAACAGTGAGCAAGTTTGTACAGGAAAATAGAGTAAAGGAGGCCCATGGCTATGAATTTGCACCTGTATACACGAACAGCACAGAGAATGGCTTAGTTTAATAGTGGAGTGAAAATTATATCATTAGAACTCATTCAACAAATGTTTGTCACCTGTATGTGAGGCACTGTTTTAGGCTGCAGGGCTGCAGCCCTAAACAGGAGAGCCGAATTCCCGGTGAAAGTCGGCTGTTTATCCTAATGGCAGAGACATAGCAACCAAGTAAAAAATGATGCACGATGAATAAAATAAAACTGAGCCAGGTGTAATCCCAATACTCTAGGAGGCTGAGGCAGAAGACTGGCACATTTGAGCCCAGCCGGGGAAATTTATTGACTTACTGAGACCCTGTCTCAAAATAAAATATAGAAAAGGGCTGGGGATGTAGCTCAGTATGAACACGCTGGATTCAATCCCCAATTTCACAAAAATAAAAAAATAAAATAAACTAAGCAATGCAACTGAGGCAACTGTGAGTATATACTAGCCAAGATGGTCGGGGAAGACCTGTTTCAGGAGGGAGCATTTGTAGGGAGTCCCAAATGATGAGAAGGAGCCAGTCATGCAAGGAACTGGGCAAAGAGGTCTCCAGACAGCACAGCACTGGTGCAAAGAGCACTGCGTAGGAGAGAACGCAAAGAACTAATGTGGCTATAGCAGAGTGAGCTTCAGGGATGTGGTAGAAAATGAGGTCAGAAAGACAGGCAGACACCTCTCAGTTTCGTGAGGACTTCAGAATAAAGTGAGGTTTCCTAGCTGGACACAGCTGCAAATGCCTGTAATCTCAGCACTGGAAGGCTGAGACTGGAAGATCACAAGTTCATACCTAGCCTGTTCAACTTAGTGAGACTGTCTCAATAAAATAACATAAAACAAAAAATAGGGACTAACCTCCCCCACGTATCCGATGAAGTTTTCTACAGGGAGGCAGCGTAAGTTGCTTATGAGTGGGGAGTACTGTATTCACTAGAAAGTAGTAGCATTTGGCACTTGATAAGGAAAGGAGGTCGATCATGCAGCTCTTGCACTGAAACTGATGAGAGAGTGTGCGTTGCTGGGAAACACTGCAGGTTCCTGTGCACAGGGCAGTGTGAGGGCCGCTGAGAGTCTGCCATCTGCAGCCCACGCAGTGGGTGCAGTCAGGAGCCCCGGGCGAAGGCTGGTGTCCAAGGCCAGGTGAAAGGGAAGATAAGAATTCACTCAAGAATGGTGAAAGTGAAAAAAGAAGAAGTGTCACCAATATTAAACTGGAGGAATTGGTAACAGTCAGAGCAAATAAAAGAGAAAAGCCGTTGTAAAGAGTGTCCAAGTTTCAGACATGAGAGTCCCTTTTGGAAGTGGCCTTGGTGAGTAAGATGAGAGAATCCTACCTAGATGTTAACAACTAGGAAATTATGAGACAGGTGTCACAAGCCATTAGGATACGAGATTAGAGAGGCTGTGTGGATGGCAGGGCAGGGCAGAGGACAGAACTGGGATACTCCTTCTACCAGCAGAAGTGGGAGGCTAACAAGAAGCTGACCTCCCAGAAGGTAAAAGAAGAGAATCAAGTTAAAAAAAAAAAAAACAAACCTTGAGTATATCCACAGCAAGCCTGAGAGTCCCATGTAATTGGGTGATTGTTGTTTTTTTTTTTTAAACTGATCTGTTCAATGGAGAAAAAAACATGCAAACCCTTTTATGAATCTGGGCTTGGGAAAAAAAGCTGGCAGCTATTAATTATCAATTCTATAAACAGATTTGTTGTATTATTTAACAATGTTGTTCAAAACAAAATTTAAGGGCGCAATAAAAATAGTTTGTTTTTGCAGTACTGGGTGGTGAGCCCAGGGTTGTGCATGCTGAGCGTATCAGTGAGCTACACGCTCAGCCCAGACATCACAATTTGGGCTAAGCTGGGTGGCTTGTCGCTCATCTTTAGCAGCCTGTAATGATTGCTTAATGTTTGAACACAAAGCTTCTACCCCTGAACTTGAAAGCTCTGAGCTTGCAAATAAACCTTTAGGTAAACTTTAAGAAATGTATTTTTATTTTTAATTAACACATAGAAATTGTATATACCTGTAGAGTCCAGTGAGACATTTTAGTACATGTATTCAATCTTTAATGATAAGATCTAGGTAATTCATATATCTAGAACTTGTAGCATTTATCATTTCTTTGTGTTAAGAACATTCAAAATTGTCTCCACTAGCTATTTTGAAATAATGAATTAATTTTTTTGTACCAGGAATCAAACTCAGGACCTTGTGCTTGCCAGGCAGGTGCTTGTGCTGCTGAGCTACATCCCTGGCAAATTAATAGTTATCAACTGTATTTGTCCTACTGTGCTATAGAACCTTCTTTCTCTACCCTTTCCCGCACTCATGTGCTTTCCAGACTGTGATAACTACTATTCTGTTCTTTCCTTTAAGGCTGACATTTTAGCTTCCACACTGTGTTAGCTTTCCCTCCCTGGAATAAAACAGCTGCCCTAATCAGCTTAAAAAGAGGGAAGGTTTATTTTGGCTCAGGGTTGCAAAGGCTGCAGTTCTTGAGGAATCGGCACTCCTTCAGACTGTGCTGAACGCGACAGGAAGTATGTGCTGGAGTAAACTTGTCACCTCAGGGCAGTCAGGAACCAAAACAAGAGGAAGGGAAAGAGCCAGGCTCCCAATACTTCCTCTCAGTCCGTGGCCCCCTGTGACTGAAGAACTGCCACCGAGGCCCACCTCTTAAAGGTTCTACCACCTCCAAACAGCTCCATGGGCCTTTATCCAAACCAAAACATGCATGTAAGTTAGAACATGTGGTATTTGTCTGACTTATTCCAATTACCATGGTGTCCTCCAGTTCCATCCATATTGCTTCAAATGACATTCACTTTATGGCTGAAAAATACTCCCCTGTGTATATGTAACACATAGTCTTTTTTGTGTGTGTTTTTGAGACAGGGTCCTGCTGTGCAGTTCAGATTGGCCTTGAGCTCACTTTGTAGGCCAGGCTGATCTCGAACATGTGACGATCCTCCTGCCTCAGCCTCTCAAGTGCTGGCATTACAGGCCTGTGCCACCACATCCGGCAGTACATTGTCTTTAGCCACTCATATGTCAATGGACACCGAGGTTGACTCCATATCATGACTGTTGCGAATAGTACTGCAGTAAACATGTGAGTGCTCTGTCTCTTTGCTTTCAATTCCTTCGGCTCTGTGCCCCACACTGGGATTGGGAGAGCACATGGAAGTTCTAGTTCTCGTTTGGGGGGAACTTTCATATTGTTTTGCATAACTGTTGTATTAATTTACATTCTTACAAACAGGGCATAAGAGTTCTTTTTTGCTGCACATTCACCAGCATTTACAGTTTCTTGATAAGTCATTCTAACCGGGGTCAGATGACATCTCATTATGGTTGTATTTATATTTTCTTGGTGACTAGTCCACTCAGGACAGCCACTCATTTTTATTTCTTTTACTTATTATCCTACCTTGTGGTACTAAGAATTGCACCCAGGACCTTCACACTGAACCACAGCCCCTGGCCTTATTCACTGTTTTCATTTTGGGACAGGGTCTCTCTAGGTTTCTAAATTGCCCAGATTGAGCTCAAAACTTGTAATCTTCCTGACTCAGCCTCCCAGAATGCTGGGATTATAGGCATGTTTCTTTTAAAGGAGACTTGTTTTTTTTGCTGTGAATTGTTTGAATTTCTTATATATTCTGGAAATTAACCCCTTGTTAGATGAATAATTTGCCATTATTTTCTTCTAATCTATGGGTTGTTTCCACTGTTGGACAGAAACCTTCAGTTCCTATTGTCAGTCTTTACTTTCGTGGTCTTTACTTTTGGGGTCACATCCAAAAACCTTTGCCCAGACCAGTGCCCTGGATTGTTCTTCATGTAGACTTTTAAATCAGCTCCTTAACCAGGGCAAGGGATTAATTCTATCTTTCAACAAAAATAATTTTTGATACAATCTCTAATAATAGGAAAATAATTATTTTAGTGTAGGACAGAGGAGGAAATAATATAAAGAATAAGAATAAGAATAAGCAGATGATTGTCTTATAGGGAGAATCAACATCATACAATTATAGAAGGAAAAAGTAAGGACCACCTTTGTCATTCAAAATGCTGCATTGTACCTTCCCTTAAAAAATGAATTAGCCAGTAAAGAAAATCCTAAAAGAATTTTTTCTACTACTTAAGAAAACTTCAATTGTTTTTTGGGGGAAATTGCTATTGCTTATGTGAACATTAAACATATTTATCCATGCTCATCAAAGAAGTCAAATTAATACAAATCTGAACAGGAACAAAACCATCTCACGTTCTACCCTCATGATATTATCATTATTAAGAGTAGAAAAACATTATCCAAGGGAGAAAATAGGTAGCTAGAGAGGTACCAAGGTAGTAGGGAGATAGAAAATATTTTTATATTATTTTCTTCCTTCTTTTTTGGTGATCATGCTGAGGATTGAGCCCAGGGTCTCCTATACATTAGGTAAACACCCTACCACTGAGCTACATCCTTAACCCTTGTTCCTAATTTTAAAAAACATTTTTAAAGTTTGGAGCGAGAGTCTCCCTGAGTTCTCCAGACTGGCCTTGTACTTGTGATCCGCCTGCCTCAGCTTCCCAAGTAGCTGGTATTATAGGTGTTTGCCACTGCAGCTAGCTACAGTTACTATTTTGATATCAGGTGTTATATTTAATTTGATCTGAATTCCAGTAGAAGAAAAGGAAAATAAAGAGCAAAGAACAGAGGTTAAAAAAAGGTGGAATCAAGTATTGGAAAAGACAAGAGGTCATTGTACTTTGGCCTTAGTGCTGTGCAGCTGTGTGCTGGGTGTATTGCTTGTGATTCAGGAGACACTTACTAGCTTTGTACATGTTATGCTCAGGTACATGTTTAACACTTCATTTTGATGTATTATGCTCATTAACCTTTCATGTTAATCTAATTCAGTTACAATGTATGAGACAGTTTTCTATCATGAAATTTCCTATTAATATAGGCTAAAAGCTAAGAGCAGTAAAAGCCACACAACGTTCTTGCTGCATAGTTCTTTTTGTTTTGTTTTGTTTTGTTTTTGCGGTGCTGGAGATCGAACCCAGGGCCTTTGGCATGCAAAACAAGAACTGTACCACTGAACCATATCCCCAGCCCTACATAATTCTTAGATGCACAAATTTGTTACTATATCGTAATCAAATAACACTAGATCTACAATAATGCAGTTTGAATTTCAGTTGCCATGATCTATTGGCTCTGGGTAATCATATGAATTGCCAACTTTGCTGCCAGTTTTTCGCTACACAGATCGCTATGCAAACACCAGATGTGTATCAGGATCTGCCACCAATCAGGTCACTTCTTTTAAAGATGGTTGCTGAGTGGTCACTGAGCAATCGTTCAGACTTCTTGGAGAGCAAAGTTGGTGGTGTGCCATCCTCTTGTTTCCCAGTGATAAAGCTCCTGTAACATTTTACAAAAAGGGGTCATTAAAGAGCAAATGGACTAATTAAAGTGAGAGGAAGAAATGAAAAATGCAAATGCCGGAGGTGACACTTGAGTCCAGTGTAAGTGGAGTTGCACGAGGAAGCTGACTGTGGCTACGGTGATGCTGCTAGGGTTTCAGCGCCTCTGGATGCAGCCAGAACCACTTACCAACAGCGGTGAGGAACAGGGTTGTCCTGTAAAGGATTCCAATGTTCCAGAGCGAGTGACTCAGGATAATGCTTCACGTTAAAGAAACCCTTGGACACATTTCACGTCATTAAAGTGCAGAGGATGAAATGCTGGAAGCTGAGCCATACTTAGAAAGGAATAGGACAACTTACCAAGATACAGAAAAGATGAATAGTAAGTTCTATGATGGAAAAAAGGCAAGTACTGTTGAAACTACCCTTGATGAGATTTTTGAGAACTAAAACACTGTAGTCCTCAATATTTCAAATGTATACTAAAAAATGTGAGTTTGATAATTTTTTCATTTTCCTATATACTTACAACTGATTCTTCTTGATCTTTTGAGACAATGTCTCACTAGTAGCTCCGGCTGATCTTAAACTCTGTATGTAGCCCAGACTGGCCTGGAACTCATGGAGATTCACTTGCCTCAGCTTCTACATTTATAACTGACTCTAGGAGAGTTCTCAGTTTCCACAGCAAATTGTAAGAGCTGTGGAATAATCATTTCCCACTAAAAATTAGGATCTCTTTATACTGGCTTATGCTGGGGCTGGGGATATAGCTCAGTGGAATAAGCGCCTGCCTAGCAAGCGCAGGATCCTGAGTTCGATCCCCAGTACCGCAAAAAAAAAAAAAAAAAAATACTGGCTTATGCTTATGTAATCATTTTTATAGTCCTGAACTATGTGAAAAGTAAAGTCAGCCTATACTTCGTTACATCATACAAATTAGCACCTCAAATATTCTGTCCCCATTTCACGCATCTCAATCAACTAATAAATTAAACTACTTAAATATAAGAATAATGCATTACATTATTTAATTGTAAGAATGATGCACTCCTACATTACCTACCCTACCTAGCACAGCACTGAATATTTGCTAAGTGTATATTTAGTACTTTCTGACTTACTAGTTATTCTTACGTTGAGTAGTAAGGTATTGATAAAATGTGAAGTCATCATAATTGTTTCTTTCATTATAGTAATTTTGTTTTCCACTTTAAGGGCTACAAAGTACAGCCCTGTATTGTACCTTACTAGCTTCAGGGTCCACTCGTCCCATGGAGGGTGATGCAAGTGGTGGCCCATGGATCTGCTTTGTGTACAGCCTGTGTAATCTTGTGGGCGGCCCTGAGTTCCACCCCTACCGCCTAGAACAATACCTGCTGTGCCAAAGTCACAAAGTAAATATTTATTACATTTTGTTAATAATTATTATGGCTGTACACTGCACATTATTTTGTGTCAGATGTTTTACATCCACATTTTCATTTAGTCCTTACAATAATCCTAGGTCCCCATATTCTAGAAGAGAAAGCTTGACTCAGAGAGATTAAGTGATTTACCCAGCAAGGGCGTGTTGGAGCTAGAAGTTGAATCCAGGGCTGTTCCAGCCACCACACTGAGGATAAATTGACATCAGAGCCACCATTAAAAAAATCTCTTCAAGTACATTCTTTTTTCAATTACAGGCCTATTTTGGTAAGGGAAATACTTTTCATCAAATGTAACTTTGCATGCTTTTCCATTATAATTTCCCTTATGATAGTCCTCTTTTTAAACTATTTTTTCAAAGTAACAGAAATGTATTTCCCATAATGTTAGTTTGAAATGGAAACCATAGCCATAACCATATTATTATAAGCCCCTGACTTTTGACCATTTGACTTGCGAACTTTCGCAGGTATTCAGTATAAGATTCATGAGTGTATTATGTAAGACTGACTTTGTCCTTATTTACAAATCTGGATTATGAACATTCCCCTGGGGTGGAACTCTTTCTTAAGTTGGGGACTTACTGTACTTAGGACAGTCTCTATATTTATAAAACTCTTCTGTTGCATAAAATGTATGTATGTAACACCTCTTACATTTTAAAAAGTTCAAGTTTTTTAAAAAAAAGTCATTTGCTTTCCTGCTTTTGTATTTCCCAACCTGATCACGGCAGCACTGCATGCACTGTGCATTCTGTTCATTTACATTTGTTGCTCTAGTAGCCGCCCATCAGATCAAGTACAGGAGACCTCCAGAAAGTGCACGTAGCACATAGACCTGGAAGAGGCCCTCACGGGCCATCAGGCACTGGGGTGAAATGAGGCAACAATCCTACTGTTGTTGGAAGGCTGTTCTTTCTCAGCATGGACATTGCCACTGCTTCACACTTGTTTTCTTTTTCTCTGTATATAATAAAATGTGCTTTTGATTACTCTTCTCCAAGCAAATACATATGTTTATATAATAATAAATATTTAGATAATAATATATATTGGACGGATGGATAGATAGACAGATGTGCTACTTGGTGGAAGATTTAATTGAATGCACTGCAAAACAGAAAGTATCTGACTGTCCAACTTTCATCTCTAGTATCTCAGCCTCTTTCTTATCTCTTTCTCCCCTTTCTTATCTCAAGGATAGTGTATTAAAATTGCTTTTCTAAAATCAGGCTTCCATATGTATAGACAGGATAGCTAAGATGGTTATACTACTGATTTCTACTGCTTTATTTAAAGGAACAGTTCATGTTTAATTGTTTGTTCAGTCTTATTTGTCTGTACTTGTTCATCTGAGTAACCAATTCGAAGATATCAATATGTAACACAACAACCGTTGTTAATCTCCTATCACCTCGTCTGCAATTCTGTACTTCTTGTATAGTTTTTGTGTTATTTTGTAAATACATGTGTGTTTGTTAATATGGTTTTGTTCTTTTATCTTCATGCACCGCCATACCCAGTGTTAAAATAAAAAAAATAAATAAATGAAATCAGGCTTTCATTCTTTTAATTCTTTGATATCTATTTTACTTTTAGACCTCCTGTCCTGTGCTATGCACAATGCCCTTTCATGTAATTCACTTTGCCTTCCTTCAAATCTTCACGGTTGTCTTCGTTTTCTCTAAACTAGAAGATCAATTTATGTAGAAGATCAATAGCATTTTATCAGTGCTCAGGTAACTGGGAACTTAAACGTGTCTGAGACCTGAAGCCAATGATTCTGTCAGCGGTAGTGACCGGAGCTCTGCTGGCATTTCTTATTTCAGGTATCTTGTTCTCTGCAGGACTTAAGCCACGTCACCCCATGCAGATTTGATCATTCAACAAGTGTCCACTGAGCATCTGCTCTGTGTATCACGCCTACAAATGTGGTGGTAAAGAAGGTTAAAAAAAATCCTCTGGCCTTCCTTGTGTTTACACGTTGATAGGGAGGACATTAAACAAAACAGTAAGCAAAAAAATAACTAATATAAATTTTGGTAAATAAGTACTGCCCCAGAAAGGAAAACTTTTTACCTTATATTTTGTATCTGAGAGCTAAGAATTAAGTTGTCAAAAGACAGGCTGATAGGTGAAATTTACACACATTTTATGTGATGTTAGTATTTCCACATATTGCTGGGGATATAGTTCAGAGGAATAAGCACCTGTCTGGCAAGCGTAAGGTCCTGAGTTCAATCCCCAGTACTGGAAAAAAAAGTATATATATTTCCACATATCATGGGAGATTTCATAGGAAAACAAGTAAAAAACCCCAACAAAGCAGTTAGACCCAGAGGCTTAGCTGCCATTTTAACAAAGAGTGAAAGTGGCCCTGAATCAAGGCCGGCAGTTTTCTGTAGCTGTTGGTTTCAAGCAGGAGCCTAAAGTGGTATCTTTCTATGGTCTGTTGGCCATTTCAGAACTTTAGAAATGTAATGGTCAATTCACTAGAAAGTAACAAATAACTAAATAAATTTTACGAGAGGACTTCAAGATGGCGACCAGGTAGGCAACAGAGAGAGAACCTCCTGGAGGAACGCCACTCAGACAAAGGAATATAGGAATATAGCAACATGTGAAGGACAGAAGGAAAAGAGGTGGGTATCCTGAACTCAGGAAGGATCTGAAATGGGAATTGAAGCCCTCGGAAAGACTAAGCAAAACCTCTGCTGGAGGAAAGGATCAGAGATCCCCCAGGCACAGTTGGGGGAGAGGAGAGGGAGGAGGTCACCGCTCCAAGCATACCCATGGCCCACCCATGGCCCACGCCCTCATTCCGGCATTCGCAACTTCAGCTTCGGAGACCCACACTCATGGAAGCCTCCCGACTAGGCCAGGGGAAAGCGGAGTTCCAAGAGCTGGTGCAGGGCTGGAGAGAGGAGGGCGCATCTAGGGAAGGAGGCAATGGCGGTCGGGAGCAGTTGTTGAACCCAGTGTGAGAATGGGAGGTTGAGACAGCCACTGGGGCAGGGTCCCCACCCTGCAGCAACCTTCCTAATCAGTGCCTGGAGAGAATCAACGCAACTAGTACACAGCCCACCATGCCTGGCTCTGCACCTGCCTCCAGGTGGTGGCCCCTGCCTCTCTGCTGGGTGAGCAGCTACTGGCGGAGAGCAGCGGGGAACCTCAGTGGTGAGCTGCAGTGGCTCCCAGGAATCTGGCCGAGGAGTGGATGGGGGCTCCAGCACTGCAACGGGAGGGAGATACAGATGGACATGGATCACGTGGCTCCATGCCCGTCTCACTCCGACATCGGGCGAGGAGTGCGAGCTGGGTTGCCAGAGCTCAGCTCCCACCCTGAACTCTCTCTGGGAGCACCTTGAGTCTGGGCAGCTTGAGCAAGCACCGCGTGCTCCTGGCAGCAATGGGATGAATTCGCAGTCTTCAGGACTCACCCAAAACTGTTGATGTGAGCACCAAGAGGGTCTCCTTACAGCTTGCACATATGAACCTTGCATGAACCCATAGCAACAAATTGGATGAAAAGCAGCAGACCGGGAGTCTGAAAAACAACAACATACTCTATACAGCAGACCCAAGAAAATCCTCCAACTCTATTTTAGAGCTAATCTTTGAACTCAGTTCATACCCTGAAATAACACAGTGAGAATGGGCTGGGAGATTTCAAGCCCTTATACCAAGCATCGTAAGTTTGTCCAATGCCCAGCTTCAAGGGGTGGGGAACAGTAATACTGGAGATCAGGAGGAGGGAGGAGGAGAAGAAAGGGCCTCTGGCATCGAGGCAATGGGACAGAGCTGAATGGGTCACTGAGGGCACCCCAACAGGGGCGTGTGCCCCCCAGCTGCCTCGCTGGGAGCCCCACGGCTGCCCTGCTGTGGGCCTTGTGGCTGCCCCGCTGAGGGCCCTATGGCTGCCCCACTGTGGGCCCCGCGGCTGCTCCGCTGTGGGCCCCGCTGATGGCGCTCCATGGACTGGACCCGCCCCCACCCATAGCAAGGCAACAGGGCGGATCCAGGCAGTCCACTGTGAGCATATATGCTTTTCCACCTCCGGGCATGGCAGTTTGTATATACCCATGTATGCTATAGTACAGTCTGAGGTAGCTATACCTCTTCCCAAAGCAAAAGTCCAGGAGTATAGATAAACCCAGGAATACAGTTATTATCACAGGGAAGATGACTGATTGAGTGGTGGGGCAACGGAGATGAGGGAGGAGAAAATTGAATAATGAAATGGGCCATCATCTGTGTAACTGAGTAACATGTGAAGGTAACATTATGTAGGACAGCATCCAGAGCTAATTCCCTTCTATGTTCTGTATAATTCTGTATCTCCTCAGTCATTTTTGTAATAACAGAAGTGAAGATAACTTTGTTATGCAGCATCCAGTGCTGATTCCCTACTATCTTCTCTATAATTTGGTATTTTCTTTAATGTTTGTGTGTTAACTAGTGTGAAGATGACATTATGTAATCCAGCATCCAGTGCTAATTCCCTGTTATGTTCTGTATAATTTTGTATTTTCAATATTGTTTATGGCTTGTTCTGGTTCGTATGTCTCCATTCTTTTGTCTTTAAAATAAAAAAACAACAAAGAGTGAAAAATTGTAAATAGATCAAAAGAAAGGGTTTTGGCTTGTATAGGTCCTAAATTGTGCGAGTCTGACTAGCAAACACGCAGATAAAACTAACAAAACGGGCTATTTTAGTAAGGCGTGTTTGTGAAGACTTGTGCTCCTATTATTACCCGGTTTTAGGGTGCTGGAGTTCCCTTCTAGAGGTAGTTTCCAGGTCTTTATCATCTCAAACAAAGAATTGAGGAGAAACAAGCAAAAATGGTGGCAAACTTTCATATTTATTTGAAAAATGAAGGGTAAGGGAGAAACTGGCTCTGTAGAGCGAGTTTGGACCAAGTAAAAATAAAAATGAAGATAAAAGTACACCCTGGAGAACATAGGGCGTGCTACCTTGGGGTGGTGCGTTAGCAAGGGCTTATCGGTAACTCTCTGTTTGTTCATTCCACACAATGCTGGTTCTCACAACAAGTCCACATATGCGGTCCTGAGAATTATTTTCCAAATGTGTCCTGGGACCTGGTCACACCTCCCTTCCCAGCCAGTCTAAGCTATACTGTATCTTCCTATCTCACCCTATCTGGTGACAAGAACATTCTTTTCATGGAAAATGTCTTTCTTACTGAAAATGTATGTCCTGCTTTTAGGCAGAAATGGGAAAGCAGACAGCTCTTTGACATTTACTGTTATTCAATTGCTTTTAGCTCAGATCAGTATGTCAAGGCAGCATTTTGGGGGTGGCGTACTCTAGCTTCCCTTCCCCTTGAAGGTGTTAACCCTCAATTAACTATGATGAGAGAGAATCTTCTCCTTTAAATAGGTTGATGACTCTGGAAAGATGTTATTAAGAAATGATCTTTACTTTGAAGACTGAAGAACTTGGGGAATCAACACAAGAAAATAGAAAAGACATTTTTCAGGCAGAGGAATAGCATTGTGGCCCTGAGGCAGCAATAAGCCTCTCCTTCTTGAAGAACAGAAGGTCAGAGTGGCTGAAGAGGAGTATGCAGGGGTGAGTGTGGAGGCAGTGTGGTCAGGCAATAGTCAGGGATTGGATCCTTTGAGAGCTTTGTGGACCCTAGGAAGCAATTATTTTTTATTCCAAATGTGGTAGGAAACCCCTGGAAGATAACAAGAGAATGGTATAAGCCAATGTCTATTTATTCTGTTATTACCCATTTATTTATTTTGTGGTGCTGTAGCATGAACTTAGAGCACTGTGTACATTAGGCAAGCACCCTACTCCTGAGCTGTATCTGCAGCCCTGTCAATATAAAATATATTTTGTGAATTTAAAAAATTCACTCAGAATATATATAGAAAATGGGTTTTAGGGGGTGGCATGATAAATATGGGAAGGCTAACTGTGAGGTGCATTACTCAGCTTTTCATTGTGGGGACAAAAGATCTGATGCCCACAACTGAAATGGGGAGAGGCCTACCCTGGCTCACAGTTTCAGGGGTGTCAGTCCATGGTCAGCTGGCTCCCAGGCTGCCAGGCAGGCAGGCATGGCAGAGGAAGGCTGCTCAACTCACAGCATCTAGAAAGCAGAGAGCAGAGGAAGAGCTTGAGAGAAAGGAAGGGATGTGTCTTTTAAAAGTGCAGCTGTAGTGACCTACTTCTGTGCCCAGGAAGCTATGAACTCATCAAGGGCTGACCCACTGATGAGATTAGCATGTCCACAATCCAATTGCCTTCTGTAAGCTTTGCCTGTGAACACTGGAGCCTTTTAGGGGAAAGTTTTGATTCAAACCATAACAGGTCAGTCGTGGCTTAGACTAGGTAATGGTGGTAGATGTGGAAAACATGTAGAGATGTAGAATATATTTTGGAAGTAGAACTTCCATGACTTACTGATGAGGCAAATCTGGGAGGAAGGAGAAGGGAAGGAATGAAAAATGACTGGAAGACTTTGGCTTGACTGTTGTTACATGTTTACTGAGGCAGGAAAGACTGTGGAAGAGCAGGCTGGTGAGCAGTGAGGAGTTCTGTATAAACATGTTCCATGTGAGATACTCATTAGGTATCGCATCGAGGTGGGCAGAATGGAGACCAGCATTCAGGTGAGGTTCTTTTGCTCCTTGATCTGAAGAAAATTTAAAGAGTAATCAGGTTAAGAGAAATAAAAATGCATCCAGCTCGAAATTAGAATTGTATTTTTATTAATGGGGTCAACTGCCTCCTTTGGGAAAACAAAATGGCTGATGACAAAAGGTTGACACCACAAGGTACTTTTTGTCATTTGCTGTCAACTCAGAGTGGACAATATTTCTCAGAGCAGTGTTTTTAAAGGGCCCCAGGGATGGCCCAAACAATTTCTCAATAGATTCTGAAGTTGGACCAATGGGTTTAATCTCAACTGCATCACTTATTAATTACATAAGTGTGGCAAGTTATTTGATCTACATCTCAATTTCCTTGCATTTAAAATAGGGATAATGCTGATTGTGCAAGGTAGATTGCATCAGGGACTCCTTACAATCTCACGAGGAGAAAATGTGGAGGAAGCCAGGAGAGCAGTGCAGGTTACACGTGTCCCAAAGCTGACTTAGGACTGAGCTGGACTGGCCCAAGAGGAGCTGGCTGAGGTGCTTAGGTCAGCATTTCGGGAGGAACTGAACCTGTTCCAGGGCCTTCTCTGACACGTAATGCAAAGAGAGGGTGGCCCGGCTGGCACAGCAGAGTGAAGGGTCATTTAGAATGGGGAGGAGGTAGAGCTATTGGAGACTTACCCTTGGGCTACTAAGACTTTTCTGCAAGATTCTCCAGTTTATTGTTCAGATTGATGCCCCCAGTGTAATGGTCCTGTCTCAAGTGTGCCTCAGAACTCCTCGGGGGGCTTGTTACAGTGCCCTGTTCCCAGAATTTTAAATTTGGTAGATGTTTGATGAAGCCCCCACAATTTGCCTTCTACCCAGTTCCAGGTGATTCTGGTAGCCAAAGGACTACACTTGGAGAATCACTGCTGGAATGTACTCTGGAGATCAGGAAGTAGATGTGAGTGACCTCAGAGTCTTTATCTACCCTAGGTGGGAGTTATCCACAACTGGCAACAGTGTTAGTAATGAATATAACAGGTTCAAACGATGGGAAAATCTACCTCTAAATACCATTTCCTTTGTCAAGTGTGGTAGTGTATGTGTATAATCCTAGCACACTGGGAGGCTGAGGCAGGAGGATTGTGAGTTCAAGCCCAGCCTGAGCAACTTAGTGCCTTAATGAGACCCTGTCTCAAAATTTAAGAAGTAAAATAAAATAAATGGCTGGAAGTGTAGCTCAGCATGAAGGCCTTGGGTTCGATCCCCAATACCACAATCAATCAATCAACCAATCAATCATTCAAAATACAATGTCTTTCTTTCCCAGAGAGAAAATTAGGATCTGGGCTTTCAGTACCTACTGTGTCAGAAACACAGCTGACATGAAGAATATACAGCAGTAGCAAATTGTGCTACATCGTACACCAGTCCAGTGTGTGGCCTTCCTGGCCGGGACCACTGTGGACTCAGAGATTGCATCTAACCACAAAAGCTGGGCCCAGGCCGAGGGCTGAACCTGAATTGTTATAACTTCTATGCTGCATCTAAAATGTCATCCTGCTTACAGAGATCTGCGTGGGATACTTTAAAAATTGCATCTGGAGCTTTCAGTAATACCACAGGCAGTGAAACTTGGCCCAGAGAAAAGAAAATCTTAGTTTCTTTTAATCTTAGCCCCCCAAGGGCTCTTCCATTTTTATTCCACAGACAACTAAAAATAAGATACTTTTGTTCTTTAATTCATTTGGAATTATGACCTTTTCTCCCTGTGCTAGACTATTTGGGTTCCTGTTGTCAAAAATACCATAGTCTTGGTGGCTTATGGAAAATAGAAATTAATTTCCTATACTTCTGGGAGGTTAAAGTCCAAGTAATCAAACAAACAAATAAACAAACAAAAGAGGGCTGGGGGTGTAGCTCATTGTGAGAACCAGGCCTGAGGCAATTCCTGATGAAAGAAAGAAAGAAAGAAAGAAAGAAAGAAAGAAAGAAAGAAAAGAAAGAAAGAAAAGAAAGAAAGAAAGGAAGAAAGAAAAAGAAAGAAAGAAAGAAAGAAAGAAAGAAAGAAAGAAAGAAAACTTTAAATCAATGTACTTCCATAGATGTCAACAAACTATGCTTCAGGAAAATTCATCTGTCTTGCTTGGCATAAAGACATTACCAATTATTGACAGTTGTTTTGTTTATTTGCTTTTTTGAAGCAGGGTCTCCTTATGTACTTCAGGCTGGCCTTGAACTCACTATGTAACCCAGACTGGCCTCAAACATGACAATCCTCGTGTCTCAACCTCCAGAGTGCTGGGAAACAGGTGTGCACCATCACGCCTGGTGAAGTGGTCATTTTGGTCACTGGTAATGTTTACATGATCATGTGTAGATTTGGGGCATATTGTATGATGAATACTCTCAACTCCTCCGTGTCCAGAAAGAGCAAAGGCTGTTAGGCTGCTGTTAATTCTTAGGAAGAGGATGCGTGCGGCTGTGATGGGAACCAAGTGGAGAGCATAAACATTCCAAATGAGAAGGAAATGGTGAGAGTTGCATGTGTGCAAGAAATGAACTGTTACACAGAAGGCATAGTTTGAGGGACAGAGAGAATCAGGCAGCAATTAAAGAGCTGGGCTTTTGCAATTAAGAGTAATCAGCAAAAGATGAGGCAAAGTGATTAGCAAAGTGGAAAGTCTGGGCCACGGCATTAGATGATCAGAATCAACACAGAGGTCCTTTGGCCTGTGTTGGTTCAGGAGAAGGCCCAGAGTTTGTTTGTGAACTTAAGGGCTAAATATGTTTGTGGTAGACCAAGGCCAGTCCTGCCAGCAAAATAAGCGGAACACTCCTACACCCTCTGCCCAGGTGTAGATAAGGAGAGACTGCTCCAGGCCGGGCACCACAAGCATTTCAAGGTCTGGAATCTGGACATTAGCCTGAACGAAGCAGCTTGCTAAGTCAATTTTTGCCTTATATGGAAGCATAAGTTGCTAATGCGGCTGGAAGTATGAAAGAGAGTAGGCCTACACTGCTGGGCTCCCCTGACCTCCCAGACATCTCACTCTCTTCAGGCTGCCAAGATCACCAAATTTATGGTGTCTCTGTAGAAAACAAAGGAGGCAATGGAGCGACATCTGCCTTACTTCATGTCCATCCTTTGCACAGCTTGGGAATAAATCAGAGTGAAGCATCTTTGAACTGAACTCAGAATGTCGTTCTTGCTCATTCTCGCACCTAGACCAGACTCCATGGTCTGACTGCCTAGTGCCGCAGGACTGCCAGGGAAGAGCTTGTTTAAAAGCCCTGAGTGGACTATTAGTTCAAGGCCTGGCCCCATCTCAACTGTCAAGTGAGTGCCAAGTGGGTATTATATCTGCTGAGGTCAAGAGATTACTGCCTCAGTAGAGTTTCTGTTATCCATTTTGGTGGAGAAAACGGCCAATTTATTTATATATATCTCAGAGGACAAGTGTGTCTGATTTAGAAGGTTTAAGAACCATCTAAATCCTAGTAGATAGAAATGTGTTCAATTTTAGAAGTTGGAACACCTCTCAGTCACATTGCACAGTGGCAGTGGCCCTGTCCCAAGGGCTGGGCCTCTCCTTTCCTCTGAGTCTTTCTTCGGGTACCTGTACAAACCTGCAGGACTCGTTAAGACACAGATTGAACTGCCTCACACTATGCAAGGTTAATAAGTTATTATCTAATTAAGGGTACTCTGGGGTTTGAAGAGAACACTATTAGTAATTTTGCCCACACATAATAGGAACTGTCTGGGAAAACTGGGATGACACTTGCCTTTATAGGCATGCTAATCCAAGGATTTGCCTGCCTGAGGGGCCCTCCAAAGGGACCCCGTTCTGTCCAGAGCTCCCACTAGAGAGGCCGCACCAGGCTCACCAAGCTGACCCTGGGCCTCCAGGGTCTAATGGAGCATGTCATCACACCAGAAGGTGCTGGTAACCCTGGGCTAGTCACTCTGGGACCATGAGCAGGCAGAGCTGGGCAGAACAAGCTCCTCAGGTTTGTCTCTTTGATGAATCACAAATACTGAACAAAAGAAGACAGGAAGGTAGCAATTCTTCTGTCTCTGTCCCCGCTCTTTTTACATGTGGAGAGCACACTCCCATCCTCAGCAGCGTCTGCCGTTACACTGTATCAGTTCTCAGTGGCTGGAGCGGGGAGGGGAGGTGGTAACACACACATCTCCAGCAATGCCTACCAGAGCTGGACACGTGTACACCTTAACTGAGTAATTCTAAGTCTAGAAATTAATTCTATAGACTTGCTTGCTCACTTGTAAAATGATGTAGGTAGAGGTTACTCGTTACAGTAATGTTTTACTAGTAAAAGCATGTCAAAAAAGAAGAAAAAAATTCCTAAATGCGGATTAACAGGAAACATTAAATAAATGATGATACATCCATAAAATGTAAAAAATGAGCATAGTAAATGGCATAACTTTCAAGATATATTAAAGTGAAAAACAGCAAGCTGCCTAAGAATGTATACAGTATGTTGCAGATTGTGTAAAAGGCAGGGCGCAGGATGCCTGTGTAAAAGTGCAGTTTTGTTTTTTGTTTTTTTGGGTCGTTTGTTTATTTGTTTTTTAGAGACAAGGTCTCGCTATGCAGTTCAGGCTGACCTTGAACTCACTTATGTAGCTTAGGCTGGCCTCAAACTCACCATGATCCCCCTGCCTCAGCCTCCCGAGTGCTGAGATTACAGGCATGTGCCACCACACCCGGCATATGTATGTTTTTTGCTTATGTACTCAGAACATTTCCAGAAGAGTGTTGCATCCAGAGTTGGGAAACTGGATGTCTGAGGGACTGAATTGGAGTTTTCATTATACATCCTCTTATACTTTTGAACCGTGTGGACTTGTGAGCTATTTTGAAAATAAACAAAATTAAAGACACAAGGTTATGATAGTTCTTTGGAAATATGTAAAATAATTTGCTTTAGAAATAATAATTCTATCTTTATTGCCAGGACCGTGCCTCCTCTGGGAAAGTGGACTCAGTCTAGAGGCAGTCTGGGGCTGGGGCTGGGTTGGCACTAAGATCTAAATGTCTGTGCCCCTCCAAAATCCTTCCCAAGACGGTACTAGGGGAGGCCTTTTTGAGGATGATTAGGTCGGGAGGGCAGAGCCTTCACGGGATTTGTGCTCTTGTAAAAGAGGTCCCAGAGAGCCACCGCTCTCCTTGCATCGTGTGAGAACCAGCAAGACAATGGTATCTGTGAACTAGGACATGGGCCCTCGCCAGACACCAAATCTACCAGAAACTTGACCTTGGAATTCCTCATGTCCACAACCATGAAAAATAAATTTTTATTGTTTATAAGCTGCTCAGTTTATGGTGTTTTGTTAGAGCCACCCAAGGAATAAAGACAGATGGTAAACTCTCAGCCATTCACCAAACATATGCCAGGCGCGACAGGGCTCTCAGACAGTAGTAAAGTGACTTGCAGTTGTACTACAGTGTGGATATGTTTAATACTTCTGAATTGAACTCTTAAAAATGGTTTAAGATAGTAAGCTGTGTGTGATGTGACAGGCAAGCACTCTACCAGTGAGCTACATCCCAGCCCTACCACAATGTGTTAAAAGTAATAAAACAAAACATAAAAACAGTCTACAATCTGCCGAGAGCCTGGATATAATCCAGTATCTTACCTTAAAAAATGCTCAACCAATATTTGATGAACAGATTACAGCCAGCAGAATGGAGAAAGAAAACACTGCAAGTTAAAACGCAAAATGAAATTAAATCATTGCTATAAAGCAGGGTAAGGCAAGCGCTGGAAGAGAGTGGAAGTGGGCCCATTAATTTTGACTGGGGGTCGGGGCGCAGCCCCAGGACAGGAAGGAACATCCCAGGGCTTCTCAATCCTGTAGTCTCTTTCTATGCCTGCTTTGAATTTTTTTCCTGCTTCTTTGTATAAAGGGGTTGATAAGATTCACTTTTTAGGCCTGCTTTCCATTGTAAGTGAAATTATTAAAGTAAAGCATTTAGCAAGATGTTGGGCACGTAATGAGTGTTACGTGTGCTGGTCCCCTAGTCACCCTTAGGGAAAACTGAAAAATGAGTAAAAATTTGACAGTCTGAAAATAATCTAAGGAAAAGTATTTCAATTTAGAGAACTATTACAATTGATTAAGTCAAGCAACAGAAGCCCTGGAATAGAAATTTTCATGAAAACTATTCAGGCAACTTAATCTTTTCATGTGGCTTCATCACTATGTCAAAGACCTGGGTTTCCCCTTTGCTTTTTGCTTCCGCTAATTTTCTTTTGACTCCTCATAGTTTTGCTTTATTCTTTCAACAACCACCTCGCTCCCCGTACCCATGTGCTGGGGATCAAACCCAGGGCTTCCTGCATGCAAAGCAAGGGCTCCACCACTGAACTAGATCCCAAGCACCTCTCCCTTTCTTTTTTTTCTTTAATATTAAAAGATAGGTGGTATTCTTTGAACTATCATTTTTCAAGGTGGAATGTATAAAAGTTAAGAATGCAAATTTCCTGAGTTTCAGCACAGTCTCCTAGGAACTAAGAGTGGAAGGAACACAGTTTCAATTTTTTTTTTTTTTTTGCGGTACTGGGGATTGAACTCAGGACCTTGTGCTTGCAAGCACTTATTCCACTGAGCTATATCCCCAGCCCCACAGTTTCAAATTTAAAACAAGGCCAAGAGAGTTACTTGCTCCACTGAGGCATCATCTAGCAAAGAATGAGGGTAACGTCTGCTGTGTGACCTCTTAGATACTTCATATGTAGTACTGTGGTTTTTCACAACTGCAAGGCAGGAATTAGTCTCATGTCTCACAGGTGAGAAAAATAAAAACCAGAGGCTTCCTAGACTCACTGGAACCAGGATTTGAACCAAGACTGATTTCAAAGACCATACTCTTCCCCGTGTACTGTCTTCTTCCTCAAAGCCTCTTGATTTTCTCTGCTCTTCCTTCTTTAGACTTACAGTCATGGTTGCAGTCTTTTGTTCTGGTAGCAGCGGTCACAGTTAGTAGAAAACAGTGATTGGAATTGGCCGGCCACTTACATAAACAAGAGAAATAGCATTACTGTTTGTTGGTCCTTTATTAAATAGACACCAAAGCTATTTGATAGGTTATAAAAACAAATGAAAAACATGGGTTCCAAGAGATTCTCATGATGATTAATACTGAAACAGTAGACTTCTCTCTTCAAATTGTTTTGTTCTTAATGGCCTAGCTCATGTGACTGACCTTTTTCTGTTATTTCTTTTGTTTAAATTTAGTTATGCAGTAAACAGAATTATCACCATGTGGGAGCATGGAGGGTCTGTCCTCTACACTTAGGAGAAAAAACGTATTGTTTTGGGAATTTTAAAATTGTTGTACATTATTTCATCCACCTGTTTCTTTAGGCAATGGTTAAGCCTGCATGCTTTTTAGGCTTGTGGCTGCTTTAAATGTTGGTATGTATTCTTTAATATATATTTTTTTAAATATCACAAGTTCTATTTGGAAGGCTCAGCAATCTTTTAGCTAACTGAAAACAAACAGAATACAGTTATAACTAAAATGACTTTGGGGCTGGGGATATAGCTCGGTGGAATAAGCGCCTGCCTAGCAAGCGCAGGGTCCTGAGTTCGATCCCCAGTACCGCCCCCCCAAAAAATAAAAAATAAATAAAAAATAAAATGACTTCTCCAGAAGGAAGTTCTTTGCTTATAAGTCAACACAGTTCGAGTGCGATAGTGTAACTGCTTATTATTTTTCATTTAAGAAAGACTTCTCTCTGGTGTTCTGATACAACTTTATTGTTGCCGCTACACACCACTACTGCTGCTACTGCTACCGTATCTATAAGAGATATTTCTAAGATAAGTTTTTCTTCTAGGGGAAGATGAGACTTAAATGTTGAAAGGAGAGAGAAAGATGTTAGAATTTTTTTCTAGAATTATAGAGTATTTGTTGTGAGACTCATTTTAGAGAACATTTATCTAAAGAATTCATTTTATAGATAAGGAAACTGAGTCCTGGGGAGATCACTTTACATGGCCTGAATCACACAGCTGGGTCTTTGCTGAGACAGGATGGAATCCATTTCTGCTCATTCTTAGGTTGAGATGGGTTAATTTACCAAAGGAAGCAGTCTTATTTCCTTATTTGTACCTTTACGGCCTAGACTTTTCTGTACCTGTTACATGCCTTCAATCTTTTTTTAAAGAATTTTTCCCCAAATCCAATCCTTAGGTAACCTGATGCTTCTTCTTAGTGGGAAAATTTGTATCCAATATTGAAAAGAAGTCACTTGGAGAGGGACTGCTTAATGCAAAACACTAATACCTAGCAGGAATGTGAACAGCGATGGAAGGGAGGGTTTTTTTTTAAATTTTAATCTCAATATTTGGTTTTTTGAGATAGGGTCTTGCTATGTAGTTCAGACTGGCTTTGAAATTACTATGTAGCCCAAGCTGGCCTTGAACTTGGAGTAATCCTGCCTCAGCATCCTGAGTGGTGGGATTATAGACATGCAACACCACACTGGCAAGAGAGGTAGTTTTTTTTTTTTTTTTTTAATAAATTGGTTGGGAGAGGGGAGAGCTTAGTTGGTACAGTGATTCTTAGCCATTAAATAACAACCATCTGGGCTACTATTAACAACCTAGCCCTTCAACCATTTGTATATAAAGTCAGGTTAAGTTTTACAATAAAATTTGTAAAAATAAAAATAGGGCAACCCTATCATTCTTGGATTGGCCTCAAAAACCTGTGAAGAAACTAACATTTTTACAGCTCTGTATAATTTAAAAAGCATGTGCACATCCATTATCTTCTTTGGGTCTTAAATGACCGTGTGAGTTTAGTAAGGTAATCTGTGCTACAGTCTAGAAGAAAAAAAAGGTTCAAAATTACAGAAACTTATTCACAGTTAACTCAAACCTAAGCTTTTCTAATTCCGTGAATCACATATACAATGCATTTCACCACTTTCTCCCAAAAAGTCCAACAGTTGGATATCATGGTTTTAGAAACTGTGGAAATTGAACCAAAGCTGTTAAGCTTATATGGTATCATTTTAAGACACTGTTTTCTAGGTGCTATGGCAAGCAGGGTCAGAATATGAGGCACAAGCATAGATTCTGAGTAGAGTGCAACTGGTTTTAGATGGTTCTTTTATTTGATGAAATGCCTCTCTCACACACACAGAAATTTGATGAGAAAGCTGGTGTGTGCAAAAAAATGGGCTTCCCGATTTTAAACCCGTGTGTGTCTTGCCCGTCCAATCACAAGATCTTCTGCTCCAGTACTGCATAGGGTCTGGAACAGCAAAGCCAAACAAACCTTCCTCAGACACCCCAGCTCCACCCACCAAAACAAGAGAGAGGAGATGGGACTGACTTACTTAGGCTCCGTTAATCTTTCCAAACATAGACAGGTTATTTTCCTCTTGGTCAGGGAAAATGAGGCAGGAGAGAGGAGCCAGGAGACCCTGAGTGGGGGAAGGCATGTTCTGCCCGACCACAAGACTGTATGACTTAACGTAGGTGAAACACTTAGGGCCTGGTATAGAGTCAGTATTTGATTAATGGAAGCTCTTTTAATTAGAAATCTACAGTTTCTTTTCTGGTTCCAGCTCCTCCATTAACTGTGTGATTCAGGGCAAGAGACCACATCTGTCTTGTTTGCTGATAAATCTTCAGACCAAGACTGGTGCCTTGCATAGTACCTGCAAAAAAAAAAAAAAAAATGATGATGATGTCTACTGAATAAATTAATTATCCTTCTGAATTTGTTTCTTCATCTATAAGAATGTGATCTGGATGACATTTAAGTTTCTTCTTTGTTCTAACGATTTGATTCTATAATAGGAGGACTCAGCAAGTCTGAAAAACCTCTGTGGTCTTTCTAGCTTTAAAAATAGACAAAATGATTTACTGCCAGCACTGGCATTTAGCTTTTGTGTATTGAATTCCAATATTCAGAAAGACAATTCACTTAGAATAGCAACATATGTATACTTCTCCATTAATATTTGGTTTAATTAATTTGTTCTACTCTGAATATGCTGGTCAATTTTAATAGTGTTAGTATATTCTTCCATTCCTTATCACTTTTTTTTTTTTAAACTTTCATTCTGGTGTGATAAAACACTAGTCTCTGGAATTTAAGTGTCAGAGCTATGCTACTATAAGGTGGCATTCTCACTTTAAAAATCTGACTTTTAGAGAACACATTTGGTATTGCCATGCTTCCGCATTAGTTTAGAAAGTATTTTCCTGCCTGTTGACACAAGAGCAGAACTGTTCTCCACTTGTTACCATATCACAGATGAGAAAATAGGGTCAGATGGTAATACGCCCAGAACACAGAGCTAGCACATTGCCTAGCCTAGTCCTGGGCACTTTTTAAGACGCCTTTGTACGAAGGTGTTGGTACCCACAGGCTCCATCGTCCATTGCCCATTGTCCATCTAGAAAGCTAATGAGCTCTAAAGGGACATACACTAGACATAATAGAATTTGGAACTTTTTCATTAGAAAATATGAAAATTTTTACTTATATTGGCCAGCAAAAGCAAATATCCTGTTAAAAAAAAAAAAAAAAGCCCCAAAGGGCACAATGAAAAATAGTGCATTAAGTGAATGAACTCTGGCAGCTCCGGGAAGGTTTCTTTGCCTCAGATGTTCTTTATGCCCTGCTGTTTCAGTTTGGAGTCTAAAAGACTATCTACTTTGTGTCTGACTTATTTTCCTGTCAGACAGGAACTGGAATTTGAACTTTGCTCTCCAAAAGCCAAAGGCCAACTAATTTAGAAAGAGACTCTCCAAATCAATGATGGTTTCTTCTAGTTTCATTAGTTATGTCTAAAGTGATTAAGGGATTTGATTTCCAGATAACCATGATCCTGATTGCTATTTTTACAAATCACATTAATTTCTCTACTTAGGTCTGATCACTTGCGGCATTCCTGAGGCAAGTCTGGATTCATGCAGCATTCCAACTCTGAGTGCTTTTTCAAATTTCCAACAGAATCCTGCGCTGATGAGTGATGGTAACTTTATTGTAGTAGCCTCAAGGTGTGGAAGTTGTTTTCTGTGGCCTAGACGAGGCCCAGTTCCTTCACTTCTTGAAACATCTGCAAATACTTTGTTCATTTCAGAGACATCCGACCATAGCGAGGCTCCCATCTGGATTGCTTCCTTTTTCTTTACTGTTCAGGTAAAGCATCCGTAGTCTGGGAAGGTGCTCATCACGGCCTGGGGAGAGTTCTGATGGGCTTTCTCTCACATTCATTAACTGATTCATTTAACCACCACCATGTATTAGGTGGTGTTTGGAATGCCAATAGCAAGTAGTAATCTCTGTCCTCAAACAAGGAACAATCTATTGCATTCTGCATTTGTCTCAGGTGGGAAATTATGTGTTTATAGTAATAAATTGCATTTACCACGGGTCTTCTATGTATAAAGATCTACAAGTCCTTTCATTTTATTTTTGGCAGATATAGCATTTATGGAATGTTTGACTTAAGACTCTATAATTGGTTTTTCCACTTTGAAGTCGCATAAAATGGAAAGCAGCATTCTTTAAAGGCTTTGATAAATACTAGACATTAATTAAAGAATACCATGGTAATCTGTATTTGATAAGTGAAATGATTAGTGGTGTAGTGCAGGGAGTCATATTCTCTTGTATTTCTCATTTGCTTTAGGCCTACGTTAAATGACAAAACTGACTGCTTAATTATTGTTAGGAACTATATTTTAAAATGTGTTAATTCTGCCGGATCATTTTATGCCCCTATACGACATGAATTCCACGTTTGTTGTATATATTTGTATCATGCACAAATTTGAAACATTTTAACGTTAAACTCTCATTTTATGATAACAAACCGTACAAAGATTTAACTAACTCTGTTCCTGGAGATCCTGAGCAATAATTATATCTTCAACGCACTGTATATACCAAAGATTTAAGATATATACAGGGTGTGACCCATCCACCCAGGATTTCAAAACCACATGGTTCTTCGGGTCCTGTTGGGGCTCATCTATTTGCAAATCTCCCCTGCAGAAGTTTGTACTAGTCAGGTACATCCTGACACGGCAGTCTCTACCACTCATTGTTTGTAGCGTGATGCAATGTCAACAGACTGCCGTGAAGTTAGCAACAGAAAAGTGTTTTCATCCCAAGGCCATCCCCAGGATGCAGCAGGACACACAGCCAATACCAAAGCATCTGGTGTCAGAGCCTACAGATGAGCTCTGCCAGAACACAGAGCCACATTTTCTGACGCTACAACACTCCCCAGCTGCAATGCAAGCCTGACGTAAACTGTTGTGAGCTGATGGGTCTTCCAGTTTATTAAAATGGAAAAGGCAGGTGGTTGTTCTGTCACTGCTTTCTTCTTTTGCACTTTCACACAGCATCATTATGCCTTGGCTGGTCTTATTTACGTAGATGAGAATCAATCAACACCTTAGAAGGCGATTGGGCTTCAGTTTTTCTTTAGCCTTGGCTTCCCACTCCCCCAACACTCCTGTTTTGAGACTCAGCAGAATAACGCTGTTAAACACAACAGGAGGATACATGGCAAGGGGCAGAAGGGAGCTAGCTGCTTGAGAATCCTGAAGGAAAACAAAGAAAGCTACTCCAGTTCCATAGTGCCTTTGTCAACTTAGAAGACAACAAACCTTCCCAAGGTAAAGCGAAGGCTGGGGTTCAATGCCTACCACCTCCCCCTGTGAGCCGCCACACACCAGCATGCAGTCAGCAATCTGGACAAGTAATTCCAGGAGTTTTCTCATGGAGTTTTTGGGGTCCTCCAGGTATAGTATCATGTCATCTGCAAATAGTGATAGTTTAACTTCTTCCTTTCCTATCCTTATTCCTTTTATTTCTCTCTCTTGTCTGATTGCTCTGGCTAGTGCTTCCAGAACTATGTTGAATAGGAGTGGTGACAATGGACATCCTTGTCTTGTTCCTGACTTTAAAGTGAAAGTTTTCAGTTTTTGTCCATTTAGTATGCTGTTGGCTGTTGGTTTGTCATAGATGGCTTTGATCAGATTGAGGTAGAGGCCATCTATTCCTACTTTTTCTAAAGTTTTTAACATGAATGCATGTTGGACTTTATCAAAAGCCTTTTCTGCATCTATTGAGATGATCATGTGGTTTTTGTCTAATGCTGGGGAGGCTGTGGAGAAATAGGGACTCTACTACATTGTTGGTGGGATTGCAGACTGGTGCAACCACTGTGGGGAGCAGTTTGGAGATTTCTCAGCACACTAGGTCTAGAGGTTCCATTCAAACCAGCTATTCCCCTTCTGGGTATTTTCCCAGAAGATCTGAAAACATCATATCACTCTGATATATGTGCACCCATGTTTATAGCAGCGCAATTTGTAATAACTAAATTGTGGAAGAAACCCAAATGTCCATCCACAGAGGACCAGATTAAAAAACTGTGGGATTTTTATATAATGGAATATTACTCAGCTATAAAGAGGGACAGATTTGGGGCCTTTGTAGGCAAATGGTCACAATTAGACACCATACTCATAAGTGAAATAAATCAGAGGTACATGTACAAGCAACGTATTGTGTCACTGGTGTAAGAATCTGAGGGTGGGAATATAAATTAAGAGACATGAAGGAAAACTGTTCAAATGTAAAGAACAGATGGGATGAGGGAAAGGAGAAAAGAGGCAAAAATGTATGTATGTTTGTACATATATACATATGTGCAAGATGGCTAACATGGTTCTATTATTGTCTTATGTCACTTAATGGTAAGGAATAGTTGATGACTGGTTGTTTGATCAACCCTGTATGTCTATATGTGTTTTCCTGAGCATACACTTTGAAGATACCAACATGCAATGCAACAACTATTGTTGGTTTCCTGTTGCTTTGTCTATAATTCAATTCTGATTATACTGTTATTGTGCTACTTTGTGTCTCTTTGTTAATGCTTTCCATTTTTTTTTTGTTGTTGTTGTTGATGTAGTTCTTTTTCTTTCACACTTTAAAAAGAAAAATTATATTAAAAAAACGAAAAAGGAAGGAAGGAATAATTATCTATGTATGTATGTAAGTATGTATGTATATGCAGCATATCTAACATAGTGGTACTACAGACTTAGGTCACTTTATTGTAAGGAATAGTTGATGATTATTTGTTTAATTAATTTTGCATGTCTATATCTGTTTTCCTGAGTATACACTTCGAAGTTATCAATATGTAATGCAACAACCATTGTTGCTTCCCTGTCACCTTGTCTGTAACTCAGTTTTGATTGTACTAATCTTATGCTACTTTGTGTCTGTTTGTTAATATGTTTTTGTTCTTTTACTTTTAAAATAAAAGTGAAAAAAAAAATCTGGACAAGTGCATGGAACCCTGAAGAGCATGCAAAGCCTCAGCGTGCGGAGAGCAGGCACTGAGAGAGGGCGTAACTGTGATATGGAGAACAATGGAAAGCAATGCATTGTGCGCTTTTGTTTTAGGATTTTCTACCTAGAAGAGATGAAGGACGGGCACTTTGGATTTCAGTGAAAACTGTCTCACTGTCCCATCCCAAGCTCTCTCCTTAAACGTCTATCTGTGGTGCCTTTCCCTCCTTCTCAAAGGTTCTCTACCAAAAGCTTCAAACAAGACAGGCTTTTATAGTTACACACACAAGGAGTGTGCAAGGTGTTAGTATCCCTATGGTGAATTTCTTTTTAAAAAAACTAAAAACATTTAACCATTAATAATATTTTGCCTGTTCATTGTGCTATGCCCTTGAACAAGGCTTGACACACAGAGGCTTTCTTAATATGTTGGATAAAGTCTAATCCTAAACCTTTACATATTCAGTAACAAAATCACACCAGGGAGTTCCCTTGCTTTCAAGGTTCTACAAATTAAAAGAATTAAGATATACCATGCACAGGTACAAATACCCTACAATGAATGTTATCATTATGTATATCTAAAATGTAGTGATACAATTAATTTTTAAAAGGTTCTACATATTGAGTCATCAAAAATGAAGTTTTCTCCCAAGTGCTTCATAGACCAGTCTCAGCTCAGGAAACACTGTCACCACAGATACTACTAAATGGTATATTAGTACTAGTAGTAGGTAGTAAAATACATATTCCTTACATATAATTCTATTACCAGTATTAGAGAAATACTGATTATTTCATATGTCTATTGCATATCATGAGCTATTTGCTGAAAAACAGTATGGAGCTTCCATAGGCCAAATACTTTACGTAAGGACCCAGCCTTCTATACTGTGTTAGTACGTGACTATGTACAGTTTCGAAGACTGGTGGCACAGCTGTAGACATTATACTCGTCATTTTATGTATGACTGTCTTCACAGTGGTGTGTTATTTACAATAGCTGACAATAACATCTTCCTTGCCTCCCAAGGACTCATAGCACTTGTGGTAAGGCACTGCTTGCCGCACCTCTGGTGAGGCAGGCATGGTATTTCCACCATACCATGGTCACACGTGAGTCAGTGGCAGGGCTGGCACGACTCATCCCTGACAATTCAGTTTCTGGCTCTAGCCATTAGAGAACACTGCCCACAGCATCGCCGATGAATGAATACACAAACCCACTCACTCCTTCCTTCCTTCAGTGTATTAATCTGATGCAGTCTGTTAAACACTTACTCAACTAAGTCCTTACTGAATCCAGATCACATCAAATTACAATATGTGGAAAAGGAAATTCTCATAAAATTCACAGCAGAGATTTTTCTGTGCAGTGTGACTAATCCTAATGATCACACAGGGGCAAACCAACCAGTGAATCATATATATACTAAGTAAATGAGCGAAATATAAAATTGTGCGGAGGCTGGGGCTAGACCTCAGTGCAGAGTGCTTGCATAGCATGCGAGGCCCTGGGCTCAACCCCCGGAACTGGGGGAGAAGGGGGGTAGCTATATGAATGACTTTTATGTTACAGATGTTATTCACATGTCTACAAGGCTGGGGTTTTTTGGGGGGAGGGGGTCTGGCACAGCTGAATATTTGCATTTTCTAAGTCTAATTAGAAATTTCTGGTGTATATTATTGTTGATTTGGTACAAGATGTTCAAGACCGTGAAAAGATGAATGTAATGGCTTCGTGTCATGAACTGAATTTTTTTTCCAGTTCATTTGTCCTTTTAAGTAATCTGACTGTACCCCGTGACTCTTACTGAACTCACAGTTTTCCTCTTGCCAAACCGTGCCTCTAGACTTGAGTGTATAAATTAAATTTCATGCACGAATATGCAAGCTGTGTGTGCTGCCTGTTAAAAGAAATAACATAAACAAATTAAAGGCATATTTTAACGGCCTCTGAGTTCAATGTCAGAGCGCTTCTTGGAGCGACCTACCGAGGGCACAGTGTACATCACCGATTCCCAGCGGGGACGTTTACCCTAGGTCTCGCAAGCATACTGCTAATAGAACCCACCCCTTCGCGTGCAAGCCCTCTTCGCCCGCTTCCTTCTGCGCCGCCCCCTCCCCGGGAGGGCTCGGACGCGCTCGCTGCCCCGCCTGGGAGGCGCTGCAGCCTGCGCTCGGGCGGGTGGCGGCCGGGCCTGCGTGACTGGAGGCACTTCCCGGCCCGACGCCGCGGTCACGCAGGCTGAGCTCATCGCCGCCCGTCACGACACGCGCTTCCCGTCGCCCGTACGCGCCCGGCCTTCGTGCCTGCGCGGGGCGCCCTGCTCCGGGCCGCGGCCGGAGCCCCCGAAAGACACCCCGAAGCCCCGGCCCGCCAGACCTCTGCCCGCGCGCGCATGGCTGCCTCCCGCTGCCCCGTCGGGGCGGGGGAGACGGGCCGAGCGGACGCGCCTCGGGGTTCCCGCGGGGAGAAGGGGCCGCGTCGGGGGCCGGGGCAGCCGAGCCCGCGCCCGCCGTCCCGCGCCCTCGTCGCGAGGCGTTTGCCGGCTGCAGGCGCGGACGGGGGCGGGTTCCGCGGCCAGGTCGGCGCAGGAGGCGGGAGGCGAGCGGCGGCCCCGTTGCGTGACCTGCAGGCCGGCGGTCGCACGCACTTCGTGCTCGGGAGGCCGCGCCCCGGGGCGGCGCAGGTGCTGCTGCAGGGCGGCGCCCGGCTGCCCCGGCGGGGAGGGCGGTCACGCGAGCTTCCGGCCGGGCAGAGTCCGCGCGCCCGCCCGTCGGGCGTGGGTGACGTCGGGTGCAGCCGCGCCGTGGGCCATCGGCCGGGCCGCGAGGCCGGGACACTTCCCCAGGGACGCGGCGCGGCGGGCGCGGGCCGGGTCGGCCCTCTGACGAAGGAAGGCACCGGGAGAGGGGAGTGCGCCCCGGAAGCAGGTCTGTCCGCTCTGCCCAAGTTCCAGTAAGAGGAGCGGAGCGCTCGTGCCACGCGCCGGCGTTCGTCCCAGAAGCGTTCTGGCCACGGTTTTTATTTTTTAAATCGTCGCTGCCGGATTCTCTTGGCATGCGAACTGGAGAGACCGCTGTGCTACGGTGACTCAAAAGCCCCAAGGGCATCGGACCCCAGAACCTAAGTTCTTTCTCAAAAACGTGTATGCAAAGCATTTTTCCAGTCAGCTATTTATGGTATTTACATAATTTGAAGTTCGTAGGTTTGCAGATAAATCGAGTCTGAAAGGCAAAACAAAGATGACACCGAGAGTTTAATACAAAACTACCCGCATTTAACTGAAAGGTCGAAAACTCTTATTTTAAATTTTCTATTAATTTAAACTTTGATTTACAGAATCTATGTTTTTTCATTAATTTTCCAATTATTATTGTGAGGCCTATGCTACGATTTACAGACATACACACACACACACACACACACACGTTTTTGTTATACAAGTAACATTAATTCTTCAGGGCTAGAATACATGCCATAAACTCTTTGTTTGATTCGTGGGTTGGTTTTTCTTTTTGTTTTTGTAATAATGGAGATTGAACCCATGACCTTACACTGAGCTACACCTCCCTCGCCCCCTCATTGAGACAAGGTCTTGCTCTTAGGATCCTCCTGCCTCAGCCTCCCAGAATACTTAAAATTACATGCCTGTGCCATGGCTTTTAGTTTTTTTTTCCTCCAATGTATGTTCTCAGGTGGTATGCCCTTGTAATTCCATTGCTGAAGTAGGGTGAAGCAGGAGAATTGGAAGTTCAAGTCCTGCCTGGGTGACTTGACAAAGTCCTGTCTCAAAAAAAATTTTTTTTTTAATTAAAAAAGACTCAGGATGTAGCACAGTAGTAGAGAGCTCTTGGGTTCAATCCTGAGTAGTGACACCCTCCAACAACACAGACAGAACAAATTCTCAGACCTTACCATATGGGAGAAGAGAGACCACGGGCCGCTGATTAATCTTTTAAATTGTTTCCCTGGCTGATTCTGAGTCTCACTTTGCTGTGTTCACACCATGTTTACTTTAATCAGTGCACTTCCTTTCTTCCGGGACAGGACTGCCCTTCCTCGGCTTCTGCTTCAGCCTCTACCTCTCTGGAGTGTAGCTGGAAAGTGAAGTGTCCTTTTATCTGGTCTTCCCAGTCAGTCTTCACGGTTGGTTAAGAGGCACATACTTAACTCAAGGAGAAAAGTACAGGACCTGATTGCTGGTCTCGACAGCTTGGCACGTACCTCTAGGTGTGCCAAACAAGGCCGTTTCCTGGCATTCTTCTAAGTGAAGTTTGGGAACAAAAGCCACCTCCTTCCTTTTGGTAGCTAAAATAGATGGTCAGCCACCAACTGCTCTGCTGCCCATGGGCAGAGGCTGCCAGACTGAGGATGGCACAGCTTCCACTGAGAGTGAACCTGAAAGTCCGAGCCTGTGTGGCTTCCTAGAGTTTTGGCGTTGGAGTCTGAGGTTCTCACAGGAGTCCATTTCCAGTTTCCTAAAGTTTTTTAGCTCCTCTATTGATTCTGTCAGGTGGTCATGTATTGTAGTGCAATATGCATTTACAGAAATAACTGATAAAATGTGTATTTAGGATGCTATTTAGAATATGTCTATAATACTATATTAACTCGCAGCCTCCCCAGAACTATTTTGAGACATTTTCATCATCAAAGGACTACATCAACCTAACAGTTGAGCAGTCTTCTTCAAACAAATCAATTTGTTTCACATTTTGGTATTTACAGTTTTTTAACATTGGAAGTACGATGTGTGATGGATCCTGAATGCATGTGCTTATAAGAATTCTCCAAAGCTCACCCTAACCTTTTTGAACCTCTTTGGTCAAAGTCAGGCCATAGGCTCGTTCTTGATTTAACCACTGGTAAGGGGAGAAGGGGTAGAAGAAGTTCTCCCCGCTAGAGTAGGGCTATACGCATAGGCTTGGGAATAGCGAAGGTGAGACCAAGGAGGTCTGGGTTTCTGAACAAAGGGAAGGTAGGGGGTCTGGTATCCACTATAGTAAGTGTAAATATTTTAAGGAGTTTAAAATAAATGTCCTAATGCTTTACTCCAGCAGCAATACTTTAGAGTCCTATTGGCTCTACACCGTTGTAAAATAGGCTACTTTATAATTTTAATCTTTTCATCTTTTTGATCTGACAATAACACTAATTATTTTATATCAGTAGCTCACAACATAATCTTTCTGATGATTCACAACTTGTTTAATGGCAAACTTGCAAATCCTACTAATGACAAGAAAATTTCTTTCCTTTGTTTTCTATAAATTCAGTAGCCACCTAAAACTGTAGGTACAGAAACAGGAACTTCGTCTCAACTAAGGAAGAACAGAATCACTTCTGCCAATCACTTATCAAAACCGGTGTGAGTTAGATTCTTATGTTCCTCATCAGAATTGTATGGAAATTTCAGAAATGAAGCAAAAATTTCACTGACCACATAAGTAAATACTGTTTTCTACAAAAGTTTTTAAATGCATAAGCCAATTATTAATTTTCAGTCTTTGCATCCATTGACATTTATTAAGTGCTTGTTGTAGACCAGATTTTGGATGCTAAGAGTCTTTTTAAAAAAGGAACTTGGGTGATTTACATTACTGATTAATCTCTCTCTTTCTCTTTTTTGGTACTGGGAATCGAACTGAGGACCTTCCGTTCGCCAGGCAGGTGCTTGTGAGGCTGAGCTATATCCCTGGCCCAGATTAACCTCTTAAAGTGCTATCAGTGCCATACTTTGAGCATTAAATTTACTACAAGACTGTTAAATTCATGCCATTAGAGCTTTACTCCTTTTGCATTTTAGAATATATCCCGGTAACAAGTATCATACTTGGCACATAGTACATTCTCAGATAAAGCTGTTATCAGTAGTGAGCAGGCTGGAAGGAAATACATTTGTAATCATCAAATGTTTTGCTGAAGAGCATGACTGACTTTTCATCGAGTAGACACATCGTTTAAGAGCCAAAGTTGGAAACTTTGGAAATTTTCAATGGAAATTTTGTTCAGTAATCATATTCTCAAGATAAAATACTCTTTGTTTTTTTTTTTTTTGTGGTACTGGGGATCGAACTCAGGACCCTGCGCTTGCTAGGCAAGCGCTTATTCCACTGAGCTATATCCCCAGCCCCTATAAAATACTCTTTGAATTTGATAATTTATTTCTGTACAGATAACAAAGCATTTGAGAGAAATGGTATTTAAATATGGTCATCTTTATTTTATTGGTTATTCATGGTTACACTGTACATAGGCTCACAGAGGCTCAGTTAAAAAAGATATATACAGCACAAACCTACAGATAGTATTTTATGATTGACTTCACCTCCTGACTACTTATTTGGTATTCACCTGTGCAAAACAGCTTTATAAAGGAGTCCAAAAAGTTGACAGCAGTTAAAAAAAGGTCTTAAGAAACTCCAACGTACAGCTTGGTGATAAGAAAATGTGTGGAAGTAAAGCAAGTGGTTCCTTGCAGTTAACCTTTTTTTGAAAACTGGAAGTTATCTGGGAAACATCATGATGAAAGTCAGTCTAAGGCACAGTTCAGCTTACGGAATTAAATGCCTGGTGCATATATACATGTGCTTCTAATCCCCAGTAGGCCGAAGCGCCACGGGTACCAAGTGACTGCAGAGTCCGTGCACACACGATGGAAGGCCCAGGTGCTTCCACTTACGCTCACACCAAGTCCGGGTACACGCCTGTGCTCACAGGTTGGGCCCTGCCCTTCGCCCCTTCCATCGCTTGGATGAAAGGAAAGAAGAGGTAGGGTCTGACTTAGTTATGTTTAGAAGAGCTCAATTAAATGAGACGTTGTGTGTGAAGTGCCCGGCAAATAAAAAGGGCCTGGTCCATGTTAGCTTTTAAAAAATTCTGTCCTTGCAGTGGTTGGAACCCAAAGATAGTGAAAAGCTGCATTTTCAACCTTGGGTAGGCCTGTTTGCAACTATTTTATTCAAGCATTACAGGAGACAGAGCTGCATTGCGTTGTGGTTCATGGGATAAGAAGGAAGTGGTAGCTAACTAATTCTACCATGTTCCCTTTGTACAGTCCTGAGCGCCCTTTAAAATTAGCAGTCTTGAGTAGATTTCTGATAATCTTATCAGACTTGTAAATTAAATACACAGTCTGCACGCTTTTCCTAGGTAGAGGGGAAAAGGAGTGGGGTAAACAACCATGTCCTGCTGAATAAATATCTTAGGTAAATTCCCAACGGTAACAAAAGCACAGTGAATGTATCCTCATAAACCAACACCAAGGTCTACAGGCCATGTAGGAAGCTTTAGTCCTTTTCAGACACTCTGAGAACTGGAGAGTATTTTTTTCTTTCCGGGGTCACTGACCCACAAGCTAAACACAATAAAGGGTGAGTTCTGAGGAACTTAGTTTGGTTATTAATACGTTGTTTTAAAAACTCACATTAAAAGTAAAACTTTAATGAATAAAAACTAAGACTAATCCACTAAGAGTGGATTATAGCTCAATGGTACAGTATATGCCTAGCATATGTGTGACCCCTAGAGTTGATCCCCAGCACCAGAAAAAAAAAATTAAAATCAAGATGATACAAAATTTTACTCAACATGTGCCCAATGCTGGGAATATTTTAAATTGCACTTCCATGTTAGAATGGGCAGTAATGGAGTGGGGAAAAAGAGGGAAAGGAAAAAGCGAGAAACTCGGAAAGCAATAAAGGGACAGACTGAGATCAACAGAGAACCCAGCGGGGAGGGACAGGGCAGGCTTGGTGTTCTAAAAAATTTCCTGTAACATTTCATCTTTTTTTATATGAATTATATTGTATATAATTCTAAGAATTATAATTAAGAATTGTACTTTTCTTGCTATCCTTTTAAAAAGAGTACTTATTATAACTTACATGCTCTTTTACCCTTGAAATTTTTATTGGATCTCATTATGGTTTGTGTCTAGATGTCTCCCCAAAGCCTATGTGGGCATGGGGGGGGTACACTTTTCAGAGATGGCTGAATCTAGAGGCTGTGGGTGGTTCGTAGTGGATGCTGGGATTAAGGGCGTGAGGGCTGCACTGCCCTAGGGCGGACAGCCTCCATGCAGTATAGGGGAGGAAAAGAGGCTTGTCCCTCCCTCTTCTCTTGTTGCTTTTACTGTCTTCTGCTACCATGAATGGCTGTCCCGCTGCCATGTGCCGCCCTGCCTTGGAATCAACTAATTATAGGCTGAAACCTCTACAAACTGTGAGCTAAATAAACCTTTCCTATTTTAACTTTGGGTGTTGGGTATTTTATCCCAGCAATGAGAAAAATAACTAAGACACGTCCATCACTGTCCAACTAAATTTTTTACAGTGGTGAAAATGTTCTATATCTGTGCTGTCTTACGTGGTAGCCTCGCATAACTACTGAGCACATGAAATGTGCTGCTGTAATATAGCAACGGAGTTTTAAGACTTTGTCAAAATTAAATAACCATGTATGACTATACGGTTGGACAGTGTAAGTGTAAGGTACATTTACAGAGGAAAAGAAATTGGTCTTAAGGCAATATGCAGATGGATAAGCGCTAAATTAAATGAGAGTGAATTATAGTCTTCCAGCTGATATTCTTCCTTCCCTAAAGCATTTTCTTTCCTTGTCATATACACAAAGTACTCAACAAGTAGTATTCTTGCTAGTAGTTTCTACAGTCATGCACTGTATAACAAGGTTTTGATCAGGGACAGACCACTGTTGATCTAGGCATGCCAGTACATGTCTGCAGTCCCAGTAATTTCAGAGGCTGAGGCAGGAAGACTGAAGGTTGGAAGCAGCCTGAGCAACTCAGCAAGACCCTGTCTCAAGTTAAACTCAGAAGGGATGGGGATGTAGCTCAGCGGGTTCAATATCCAGGGAAATAATGGACACATACATACATAAACAAAAAAAGTAAAGGAGTTGAAATATTTTCATCACTACTGATGCCTGTCTCCCGCTTCAGTCTCCTGAGTAGCTGGGATTTTTTAAAAATCATTTAGAGTATACTCATTGTACTTATAAAAAATTTATTATGAAACAGAATGCTGGGTTACTTAGGGAGCAGCCTAATACATTTTGAGTTTGCCATCTCTTGACTGCATAATTATTTCTTGCAGTTTATATAATCTCATGTTTTGTTCATTATGTCTCCAGGAGCCATAGGGAATTACATATACATATACATTCCGCAGGGAATTACATACACATACATATACACATATACATTGTGTAGTCGTGTGTAATAGGCATCTAGACTAGGTTTGCATAAGCCTATTACCAAAGCTAGTTTCAGAACGTGATGATCTTGCTTTAGGGATGTGCGCAATGTATTTGGATGGACTACTGTTTGTGTGCTATATCTAAACAACCATTATTACAAAATGAGCAAAGTCTTACACTCACCGCCTTTTAAAGAAATAGTATGAGTATGAAGAAAATTCTTTGTGCTTCTCATAAGTATGCTGTGCTTGGCCACTTGGCCTGGCTCTTAATCCTGTCTTCAGTCCTTTAATTACTGCCTATCTTTTCCGGGTGAATCCTCTTTGAGGGGGCAGAAACCAAAAATCAATGGCAGATGTTGGGGTAAAACTCAAGCCAGGTTAAGTGCATCTTAACAGTACATCTCTACCTTCTAGATTTTTAGTAACCTGAGCAAGAAGGCTTTTAAGAAAGTGTTCAGTACTTCATGCTGTCATTTTCATTAATAAGTAGCTATCAGGAGTTTACTGTACCAGTACCGCTCTGCATTATTTGATTACTCCCCTCTCCAGGGCCTATCAATTTTCTTTAGTAACAATTATCGTTCCTCCTGCTGGGAAACTATGAACGTTTTCTTTGGTTCTGAATGCATTTTGGACCTCATATATCTGCAAAATGAGAGACGTGGAGCGTGAACGAATCACCATTTAATCATATCAGTGACAGCTCCTCCTTGGCGGAGATCCTCCACAGAGCATCACCTTATTGTAGTTGGCACTGCTTGTTGCATAGTAGGTCATCAATAAATGAATAAATGTATGAATGGAGAAAGTCACTTGTAAAGGGGGTCAGCCTTCCACAAATGTGTACTAGGGTACCTCAAAAATACTTTTTCAACTAAGCCTTTCATCTTCACTATTTTTGGGCTAGGATAAAAATTTTACCCACACCTCAGTGCTTCCAGTGACCTCTACGTCCAATGACCTCTACAGAAATCTTTTTTCTCTGTGCTCAAAATCTACCCCTTGACTGCTGCTGTCAGCCACAAGGTTGCAGGCTTAACGGAAGGGCTACAAGCCCCCACGCCACCTTCGCAGAGTTTCTCCTCAACTTTCGCAGCCTCCAGGACTCCCGGCCGCCCGTGCCTTGTTCCCGTTCCCTCCCTGTCAGCACCCCCGGGAGCAACCTAGCGCCGCAAGCCTGAGCTTAAGGCGAAAGAGCTCTACTTCCGCGTCAGTGAGCAGCGTGGGCCGTGACGTTGCCACGTCCTGACGTCAGGCTGACGTGCAGCGCAGTCACCCGGGAGACCGGGAAAGCCGTTTGTACCCGGCAGAGTCCAGGTCTAGGTGAGAGACGATGGTTTCCCTCAGCCCCAAGACGATCTGGTCCGCCCGGACGCAGTTCCGGAGCGGAGGCGTGAGTGTTCCTCGGCTCCGCGTCGCCCGGGAATGCGAGGCTCTGCTCCCCGACCCCCGCTCCCTCTGCCTTCCGGCTGAGTCTGGTCCCGAGGGAGCGGGATTACAGGGGAACAGATTTCAAAGCCTTTCTTCCAGCTTGGTCTGGCCTTGCAGTTGGTTACTATTTGGAAATTCTCGCCGCTTCAGGAAAGTCTTAGAACGTGAACTTCACTTCCCCTGTCCCTGACCTGCTCACTGTGGGTGATTCACCATCCAAGGGAATGGTTCTTTACCAAAGGGCCTGAAAGCTGAACGCCAGTGAATGACCCTACGTGACACGGTGCGCGGAAGGGAGTCGGAAGTGAACAATCAAGGATGTTTCTGCAGTCAAATAAGTCTTTCTCGTGATCGTGGTAGAGAGCAGGTTCACAAACACCGACAGAACTGTGGCCACGTATCACTTCTCCTCGTGCCAAAGGGCAGTCTTGGGTGTGTGTTGTAAAAGACCATGAGTTTGATAAAACACTCCATGTAAGAGTAAATTAAAAGTTACAATTTTCCCTATTTGCAAACTGGAAAGAGCCCTCCCCTTCTTGAAAAACCAAGTATTTGTGAACACTTGTATGCAGACCTTTGTAAAGGATCCAGGAATGCCATTTCTCCCAAATGTAAACGTGGGGGGAGGGGAGAGTAACCTCAAGGGGGGTGGAGCCTCGTCTCCGGGTTGCAGGGGGAGTTTAGCCTAGGCGCCCTAGTAACCAGCTGCATGCATTCCTTAGTGGAAGGCAGCTAGCCAACACAGACGGTTACCCTGAGGACCGGGTGAATTTCAGATGAACTATAAAAGACTGTAGTGCATAGCAAACTGTTGCAGTTCTACACGATGGCAAGTTACCCATGTTCTTGTGACCTGTCTCTAATGGATACATACACGAGTCTTCTTGGTTGTATAAAATGGGATTTGTTTGTAATCTTGTGAGCAGATTGGTGTGGCATGCATCAAAATCTAGTTCAGTATTCTAATTTTTTTTCTTTCTATGTGTAGAGAGTTTTTTAACCGAATAATTTCTAATTTTTGCTCAATAATCAAAACCTGCCAATTCCTCCTGTTGGTATAGTAAGGGTCTAGATTGGAATTGACTCTCAGACAGTGAAGGTACTAAATAAAAATTGTTCCAGTGGTGCTTTGTTTGGATCATCACTCATTCATGCTCTCAAAGACTGTTATAGGTGATACTTTTTAGGTGAGATTTAGTTGGTAATTTCAGAAAAAATTAGAATTAAAAGTATTACTTTTTACTTTACCAACGAGTCTGCTATAAAATGGCGGCAATGAGAACAGGGAGCCTTCTGGTCTCTTGCCACATGACTGAGTCAGCCACACATCCGATCACGTGATTGACCCTAGGAGCCCTTTGGACACAGTTACTTTCACTGCAATGGTTGGCTTCAATTAGCTTTATCAAACACACATTATATTATGTTTTATGTGGGATAACTAGTTATTTTTGTTTTTGTTTCTTTGAGACACAGACTCACTCCAATTCAGGCTGAGCCTGAGCTATGTAGCTGGCCCTGAACATTCAGTGATGGTCTTGCCTCTGCTTCCTTAGTGTGAGTGCCTTGAGCCACGAGGCTCAGTTTTAAAAGTGACACACACTCAGGAAGCCTTTAGTAACTGCACTGCCACCTGAAAGCCAGGCAACTTTTTTTCTGAACTCTTGGACTGCTCTATAATTCTTGGCTCTCAGGCCTTACTTCCTGCTCTGAAACTGTGTGGCTATGTCATCTGACTCAGCTACACGCCCTCCTCAGTACTCCAGTCTATCTAAACATCCTTCCCTCATGAAACCACTCTGGATATTCTTCATACTCGGGAAAGTGTACAAATAAAAATGCAAACTCTAAAGTGCTCGTTCATCTACCTCTGGTTTTCTGAAAGAAGCGATAGAGTTTCATACGCAGTTATTTTTATTGGAAAATGAAAATCTGTTAAAAGTGAAATACCTGTATAAAATTATATAAATGTCCATCTTAGATGAAATTGGCATCTGGCTTCTGATGCTTTGACAGCTCTTGTTCATTGTTTTCGTATCGGATTTAACTTCGTGTCTGAATTTTTTTGTATGTCACTTTAACATTGATGCCACAGTTGCTTTTCTTATCTGTTGAAATGTTATATTTAGATTTTTTCTAGCAACTTTTTAGAAAAAATGGATTTAAAAACACTAGATTAAATGAATCTATTTAAGATTTTATCGTTACTCTATATAAAACAACTATTTAGTAGTAAACCTCAGGAAATTACTATTGAACTATGATGTTCCAACAAAATGTTATTCAGTAATCTCTCTCTATGGTTTCTTGTTCTGTTGGCCTAATAATAGAGAAAACCCCAGCTGTACCTTTTAACCTTGAATTGGTGAAACAAACATCTGTTGAAACAATTACCATCATTCATTTAGTACTCTTAGGAATTTATAAATCATTTTAATTTGAATTTTCTTCACATTTTTTCAGTGCTAACAATTGCCTTCAATGTTTGTAGATTATTTTGCTTCAGGGCTTTCTCAGTATTTTTGGAAATTATGGATCGTCACATTCCCATGCATGCTTTACCTGAAGAAATCCAAAAGGTATGATATTACGTTGTATTACTATAGTATAATATTAAGAGCAGTTTAGCAGTTTGACAATTCTAGAACATAGGGGAGTGAATGTAGAGGTTGTACATTTATTTCGGTCATAGACCCTGCAGTGAATTGGCGGAGTGGGAGAAATCACAGTGGGCAGAACTGTGGGGCTCAGTGCAAAGAATATTTGTTCCTGTGAAAGAAGACAGATGTAATTTCCACAGAGAACTGACCTGTAGTTATGGAGGCCTAGTGAAAAGAAGAACCTGGAAACCTTTATGGCGCTGACTTTCTCTCTCTGCTGGCGTGAGTACTTTCACTTATGCCAGTTCTCTGCAGGCACTTTTTAAGCCATTTATATAAATCAAGCACCACTTAATCTGGCTAAAAATCTTTACAGTTTCTATGCTTCTCCCCTCCCTGTTAATTTACATCTGTCCTTGGGTAAAAGCATTTTTTCTGTATTTAGTTTGGTCATCTATACATGGTTATTAAAATAAATTTAAAATATCTCTTTAAAAATGACTTAAATTGTGAGATAAAACCCCAAACCTTAGCTATTAATCAGCTTTTTCAGTAATTCTATCATTAACTCTTAAGTAACCACTAATTTGTTGAATTATTATTAAAAAATTATAGATAGACTTGTGCATGTTGCTTTGGGCTGCCTATTTGCATTAATCATGCCATTTATTTAACTTGATCCTTATTCTTAGTGCCTGTCCTTCACGTTTATGGAAACTGCAACTTAGCAGAAACTGCAAGGGAAATCTAGTTACCAGAAAAAATCTTTTCAATCCTTGCATCTAATTGTTTTCCCTTTGAAGTGTGAACTAGTAAAGACAGACACTCACCTGAGAAATGGTGCTTGTGTGTTTGAAGACGCGGGATGCCCTTCTCACCTGAACCAAGTTCCTTCCGTGTGCTGCCCTGATTGTGGTAGATATTAAAAGAAACAAAACAAAACTATCTACAAGAAATAATACCTGCACTTGAGTTCCTAATCACCTGTCAAGAAGGAGATATAAAATGACATTTTAAAACCAAAACACCTCTCATGATGGTGCGATTTAAGTTCCATGTCAGATGGTATCTGTGCTGAGACTGGGGAAGGTGGAGAGAGGGCCCCTGGATGCGGGGATGTCAGAGTGGTTTCTGCAGGAGGTGAGATGGAAGGGGTCAATGAAGGCCGAGCATTTCTATGGGTGGAGGATAAGGCGCCTGATCCAAAGGAACAGATGTTTCCTAGGCAGAAAGAGCTGGATGATGTTTAACAGCTTTAGTGTTTCAAATACATAAAGTAGGTATTTATTTTGATAAAGTTTTCATGAGGATGGAAGGATTTTTTCCTCACATTTGAGGTACTCCAGATGTAAATTGCTTAAAGAATGCTAACACAAGTGTTTCATAAATCTGCAGTTATATTGTAAAGTGGGAAAGGTAGACAGTTGTCCAAGCAGTGGTGAAAAGGGCTGGATAGGTTCAACTGCTGAGATTCCTAAACAGGTGTCCTGCTGCAGCCCTTTTCTTCCCCAGTGTGTAGACTATAAAGTACAGCTTTGTGCTTTTTTTTTTTTTTTTCTTTTTGTCTTTTTGAGGCAGGGTCTCGCTATGCAGTTCAGGCTGGCCTTCAGCTCACTTTGTGTCTCAGACTGGTCTCGAACTCATGAGGATCCTCCTGCCTCAGCCTCCCAAGTGCAGGGATTATAGGCATGTGCCACCACCTGGCCAGTTTTGTACTTTTTGTACTTTTCAAAACCTGAGTTATGTACTTTTCCACAAAAAATAATGATAATATCTATTATGTGCCACACATTGCTCTGTGTGCTTGAATATAAAGCAACCACAATGTATGCATCCCTAAGCTTCCAAAGCAGCCATTTAAATAAATTTTGTTTTCTGTAACTTCTTACTTGTATTTGATTTATCTACATTGTCCGTAGTTCAGCTTATTTGTTTAGTAATCAAGTAGTACACCTATATACTCGTACGTTACTCTATGCAAAATTATATTACAGGTATGGATATATATGTTGAGCATACCTAATCTGAAATCCAAAATGCTGCAAAATCTGAAACTTTCAGCACCAACCTGATACTGCAAGGGCAAATTTTACAATGCCAAAATTTTGTTTTATTTGCATCTTTATTAAAAGTATTATATAAAATTATCTTGAGGCTATGTGTATAAGACATTTATGAAACATAATGAATTTTGTGTTTAGACTTAGGTACTAGCCCCGAGGTATCTCAGTATGTATTTACAAATATTCGAAAATCTGAACAAGATCTGAAATCTGGAATGCTTTCAATCCTAAGCATTTCACAGAAGGGACAATCAGCGTGTATAATTTGTAGTGGTAACAGGAACAGTTCAGTGTCAAGCCAATTCACTTGTAAGGTGAAGGGAAAAAGAGATTTTTTAAATAATGGCTTGGAAAATGTTCTCCATTTCTTTATAGAGAAGAAAAGGACTTGAGGTGGGTGGATCAGTGCAGAGAGACAGAGGTCTTTCAAAGCCCCCCCCCCCAAGCTTTCTTGTCTTCTGTTAACTTTTCCTGTGTTCCGTTATACGCTGGCTCCCCTTTCTAGAGAAGCCCCCGCTGTGTTTCCTTTTCTTCTGTATAGACGAGGAAAGTCATTGTAGAGATCAGAAGGGAGAAGCTGAGGAGGCCCTTTCTTATTTCGCCCTCTCCACACTGGTGCTACGTGCTTTGGGAACGGGTGACACATTGGAATGTGAAAAGGACTGTGGCCTGCGCTGTGCTCTTACAGGCAGAACGCGTAGTGGCGGGGAAGGAGAGTGGCAGGGAGATAGCAGGGAGCTAAGCAAGGCGGTGGCCACCGCAGACTGAGCGCGAAGAGTGGTGTGGTAGGTGTAGCTGAGACAGAAAGGTGGCCTCTTTCCCCTGCGACAGCTGAAGCAGAGAGGTCAGGTTCAGCGCACAGCTATCACACCCTCTGCCTGGCTTCCCTTTACTCCCCCTCAGTCCCCTGAGGGTGGACTGGGACAGCTTCCCTCAGTGTCCTCCTGCCACTCGTCAGTTGCTCTCTGTGCTCTTCTGACAGGAGGTGCAGCTCAGGTGACAGCCATGGTACCCTGTCAGATATTCCTGCCACCTCTCTGAAGATGGCCGGAAAACTGCCCCTAATGTGACAGAGATCCGGGAAGGATCTAGGCCCATTATTAGCATAACATCCCCAAACCTCAGGAAGCCATGGTTAACATAGCTAGGCTTCCTAGAGGTTACTGCTTTTAGCCCCACCATTTTTGTCAATCAAGCAGCCTCTTCTCTTGAAGTTGCCTGAGGTGCTGCCATGACAACTGCAACTGCCCTGTGGAAAGTGTCCACCCAGACCACAGTGGGCTTAAAGATGAACCAAGCAGCAATCTCCAATCAGAAGGCTCCAAACAGAAGGCTTCAACTTAGCCATTTTAGGCCAATCAGCAGGCTCAAATTTGGACCAACTTTGACAGGACTGCTGCTGCAGTTTCAAGTCTCTTGGGTTGGGCTTGGAGAGCTCCTCATGGTAAGCTGACCAGACCTATGGCACAGGCACAGGCCCTGTCTAAATAAAGCCTCTTCCTGGTGGTCCTGTAAATCTAGTCATGTTTTAAATCTCGGGTAGTGTAGACTCTGAAGGCCTTATACATCTTGAGAGTTTTATTAGTTAGTTAGTGTGGACAGAGCTGTTGCTTTAAAAAAAGAACTGTAAACACAAGAGGCTGATAGCCCTGGAGAGCTCTAGAGACGAGCAGCGGACAAAGACCAGGGGCACCACCAGTGGTACCAATCAGCAATCTAGCGCCCAGAGCTGTAACACTAAGACACTTGAAGCCCCAGAAGGCCGAGAGGGCCACTGCTGCTCAGAGCCTGTAGCCACTAGCACAGCCCCCCCTGGCCCATTTGTGATTGCTGTATAAACTGAGCAGAGGAACCCTCAACTGATTATCGACGTTCACTGCATTGTCTGTAGAAGGTGAAGATGGTGAAATCATCTCCTGGTCTCCTGAGGGGATCTAAGATGATCTTTCACTTTTGTGTCTTGGTCCTGTTGCTGGGGTTTTTTGTTTGTTTGTTTTCTTTTTCTCTGAGGGATTGCACCCAGGACCTTCACACTGAGCTGCATCCCCAATCCTTTATTTTATATTTTGAGACAGTCTAGGTATGTTGCACAGGCTGGACTTTAATTTGCAATCTTCTTGCTTCAGCTTCCCAGATTGCTAGGAGTGCAGGTGTGTACCACAATGCCCAGCTTTGTTTTGCTTTTTTTTTTTTTTAGACAGGGTCTTGCTGTGTAGTACAGGCTGGCCTTGAACTCACTATGTAGCCTATGCGGGCCTCAAACTCAGCCTCCTGAATGCTGAGATACCATGGGGCTGCACACCCACCTTTATCACAATTTTTGATGGAGCACAGAATATAGTACTTCTCAGACTTCATGTGCTAAAGTGACAGAAATGTAAAAGAGGCCATGGTCTGGACAGAAAGACCAGCCTTTTTCACCTACTGCGCTCTGCATTTTACTTGGGTGTGTATTTAGACCATATTTGTGAACCTGCTTTTGCTTTGTGCTAAACTGATTTCTACCTATATCTGATTATGTCTAATTAACAATGGTGCTAGAATTTTCATCCAGTATTCTAAAACAGAATGCAGTACAGTTCTGCAGTTCTTCTGTGTTCAGGATTTTTTTTTTTTGACATAAGTTAGAACTAAAACAAATTTATAGGTTAGCAAAGTAATAATTCTGTCCCTTTTCCCTTCATGAATATCAATCCATTTTAGAAATATATTTGGTCTCTAGAAAAAACACTGAGCATTTTTTTCCTTTTGCTGTATTTGCTAGGAAACATATGGATATATCAAAACAATGCAACAAAGTAGTGGAAAAATCAATTTGCACAAATAAAATTGCTATCTTGTTTTTTTAGAATGGCGACAAAGTGAAGACTTGTTATAGAATTTTAGCTTTGGGAGATCTTTATTACCACAGGACACAAAGTAAAATAAAGAGATCAGAGCTGTTTATTTTGTAAAACAGAAGTAGCAATGCAAGGGCCGGAGAGAAGAGGAGAGCACACTGTCCTTTCTGGGATAACAATCCCTTTCCTCAGCAGTAACAGCTCATTTTGTCCTGTTTCAGTAAAGTAATTTTAGTACTTTGGAACTTTGAAATTTATTCAGAATAACAGTTTTATATTTCCAAGCACAGATTGCCATTGCCAGAAAAAATAAACTTAATTTTCCAGGTCATTTTGGGCCACTGTGGCTAGGTTCAGATTTTGTGTTGAGTTAGAGTAGAGGAAAGAGGCAAAAAAAGAAAATGGTTATAGAAATGTTAGACCCGGCATCCTGGAAAGTGGTGATAAATAAATGAGTAAATGTGTGAGGGGTGTTTTCAAACAACTGCAGTTTAAACACCTTATAACAAAAGATATAGGAAGCCATGTAATTTATGGAGAGACTCTTCCTTTAATATTGTGATCCAAAGAATTCATTAGGAAATGTAATTTTTTTCAGAATATTACTATGAATCTTGAAAGTCTGTACTTGTCAATTTGTAATAAAAAATATTCTGGCCACAAAAAGTCATAGAGTTTTCTAAAGTTAGGTTTCCTAATAGAAAAATAGCTATTGGGAAAAATATACTTTGGAAACAGATACACAAGTACATCCTGTGTGTCTTACATGTTAGGAAGCCAGCATTTCCAATTTTGCTCAGTAAAATATGTTTATTATATAATCCCTGATATTTTAATTCAGATTGATTTGTTTTTATTATTTTGATATTAAACTTATTGTTCTGAGATAGCTGTAGACTCACATGCAGTTGTTAGAAATAATACTGAAGGGTTTCATGTATCTTTTATTCAGCTTTCTCTGAGGTAACTCTTGGCAGAACTAAAGTAGGTGTCGTAGCTGGGATACTGACAGTTCATACTGACAGAAGACGGAGTCTCCCACTCAAGTACTAACCAGGCCCGACCCTGCTTAGCTTCCAAGATCAGACGCGATCGGGTGCGTTCAGGACGGCATGGCCGTAGACAAGATTTGGACTCATGGTACTACCTGTCGCCCCGTTCTGCTTTCCTCTGTCCAGCCCGCAACCATCCATCTGGTCTCCAACAATTTTGTTCTTTTAAGTATGTTGTATAAGCGGAATTATGTAGCTTGTAACCTCTGGGGATTAGATATTTTCACTTGAGTTACCCAGAGCTTTATTCCAGTAGTTGTTTTGCGGGAGGGCAGGGGAAGAGAAAGGGTGAAGATGATCCATGCAGACGCGCTAATAGCCAGTGATGGATGTATTCGCTATGTATCATAAGTAAATACGGTTAATTTCTCTTAAACGTAAATAAACGATCCAACCTCTTAGAGAAGTTTACTCATTTTTGTTGCTCAGTATTCTGCAAATATACCAGTTTGTTTAACCCTTTCCCTGCTGAAGGGCACCTGCGTTTTTTTCTTTTCCAGTTTTTGGCTATTACATATAAAACTATTATAAATGTTTATTTATGTGAACATGTGTTTTCATTTTCCTCGGATAAATGCTTAAGAGTTTGATTGTTTAATTGAGTTACATGCTTATTAGTTTAAGACACTTTTGAATTGTTTTCCAGCATGGCAGTATCAATGTGCAGTCTCACCTGCAATATATTATTTAGTTTCTTCACACATTTACCAGCATTTGATATTGTTACTACGTAGTATGTAGTGATATCTTATTGTGGTTTGTATTTTCTTAATGACTAGTAATGTTGGCTATCTTTTCAGATGCTTATTAAACATTGTATATCCTCCTCGGTGAAATGTCTCTTCATGGCTTTTGCTCATTTTAACTGTTGAGTTTTTAGAATTCCTTATGAACGTAGGTATTGGCCAGATAATATGACTTGAAAATACTATCTCTATCATCTTCTTTTTTTTTTTTGCAGAGTAAAAGTATTTAATTTTGATGAAGTCCAGGTATCAAATATTCCTTTTTATGGATCATGCTTTTGTTATCAAATACAGATCTTCGACTAATTTGGATCTTGAAGATTTTCTCCTAACATATATCTCTATATAGCTCTATCTCACATATGTATGTGTGTGTGTGTGTGTGTATGTGTATATATATATATATATATATATTTCATATATATATATATTTTTCCTGCTATACTGGATGTTGAACCCAGAGCTTTGCAATGAGCTATATCTCCAGCCCTTTTTATTTTTTATTTTGAGATAGGGTTTCATGTAGTCACCCAGGCTGGCTTTCAGTTTGCAGTCTATCCTGAGTAGTTGGGGTTATAGAGGAGAGACACTGTACTCAGTTTTAAAATCAGATTTTTTTATGTTTTACACTTAAGACCGTGACCCATTTTTAATATACTTATGTACATAGTATGAGGTTTATGTTAAAGTTCTTTTTTTAAACCTATAACTAGTCAATTACAGTATTTGTTGAGAAGGTTATCTCTTTCATTGAATCTTTGTACCTTTGTAAAAATTCAGTTTGGCATATTTATATAGGTCTATTTCTAGGTTCTATATTCTGTTCTATGTTCTGTGTTCTGTTGATTTCCAAGTTCTGTATTCTATTGACCTATGTGCCTTCTACTGGTACAACACAATTTTGATTTCTGTAGCAATATAATATGTCTTGAAATTAGAGTGATTTCTTTTACTATATTTTTTTTCAGGATTATTACTAATTATTCTAATTCCTTTGGCTTTTTGCATAAATTTGACAATAATATTGACTGTATCTACAAAGTATCTTTCGGGGATTTTGACAGGAATTGAATTATACCTACTTATCAATGTAGGGAGAATTGATATCTTTACTGTTTTGAATCTTCCAACTCATAAACCTCTTACGTCTTTCCTTTATCTAAATGTTCTTCAGTTTAGTTCATCAGCATTTTGTAGTTTTCAGCAATAAATCATATGTATATTCTTTTAGAGCTATACCTAATTAATTTAATTTTTTTGAACAATTTGTTGTGCTTGTGTGTTTATGGTGTGTGTGTATATGTGTGTGTGTGTGTATGTGTGTGTGCCTTACTGGTGATCAGATCCAGGGCCTCATACATGCTAGACATGCACTTTACCACTGAGCTAAAACCCCAGGAATTTAACTTCAGTGTTCCTGTGCATCCTAAAAGTGCATATAACTGATTTGTCTGTGTGTATCTTGAATCATGCAACCTTGCTGAACCTACCTATTCAAAGAGTTGTATTGTACATTCCTTGGGATTTTCTCTGTAGATAATCATGTCATCTCAAATAGGGACAGTTTTGTTTTTCCCTTCTAATATGTATATGTTTTATTTTTTTTCCTACCTTATTGTTCTGGCTATAGCACTGTATCGAATAAGGGTGGTGAGAGAAGACACCCACCCCCCAGATCTTAGGGTAGTACCACTCAGTCTTTCAGGGTTAACGATAATGTAGCTGTAGTTTTCCTTTGTAGGTGCTTTGTACCAGTTTCTATTTTGTAAATTGGCAGTGTAACAAGTTGACTCAAAAGAGGAAAGATCCTACTGGTTTTCTGAAATGGTCAGGTGGTTTGTATGACTAAGGTTTTGAAAGATCCACGGTCCTATCTCAAAAATTTTCTGTCATCCTGAGCGAAATTTACAAGGTAGACCCTATCTTGGGCAAAGGTACTTTTTAAAATGCAAAACTGGGTCAGGGGTGTAGTTCAGGGGCACAAGTGCGTGGCTGGCAAGCTCAAGGTCCTGAGTTTGATTCGTGGTACCAAAAATAAATAAATAAATAAATAAAATGTAAAACTCCTTAACGTGGTTCTCATTTTATCTTGATGTCAGTCTTGGCTCTTCTCTTTACCCAAGCACAAAGTGCAAGGGCTGGGCGAGCGGGTACAGGAGGCACAAGGGCTGGAGCAGAGAGCCTCAGTCAGGTGGCAGGAGAGCACCAAGTGCCTTTTCTCATTAGAGTAAAATCGGGAGCACTGAAAAGGAGCCGAGCCTAATTTAACCTTATAAAAAGTTTATATTTTTTATATTAAATGACTATAATTTTAAAAGTATAAACAGTACATTTAGGAAGTTTGTTTTATAATTTACTTTTGAATGATTTTTGCATTTGTTGAATACACTGCATTCGTTAGTGCTACTCCAAAGCGTATACTGCAGATCACAGAAATGTCCTAATTATAGCCCTTTTGTCAAGAGTGACAGCATGTCATTATTTTACTTTCAAAGATGATATACCACCAAGTTATAAGAATGAAGCACAAATAATATTTCACCAAAAAACCCTTATGCTTGTTCCATTTGGGGCATAATTACAGTGTTTCATATCTTTTCAAGTTTCACAAAAATGTCCTAAGTAATTAGCCCATACAGACACTAGGAATTTGAAAAGGTTATTACATTTTTATGTTGCAATTTTGCTTCCAGAAAATTATTTGTAATGTAATAGCATTGAAAACTTGTGTGCAATAGGCTTATGTAACATAGATCTTTCAGGGATTTGGATTATACCAGAGGAAATCTGGAGATCGCTCTTGTGGACCTATTGTTTTATAATTTTATTGTTTTGTTTCCTAGATGGTAATGAATATCATGTTTTTTCTTTCTTTTCTGAGCATTTACAAAATATCTTCTCTAAAATATATTGCTTCACTAATGTCAGTTTTTGTTCCCTTTGCTGCTATGATAAATGTTATTTATTCTAGTAATTTTTGCAGTGTGAAGTTTATAGTGTTTCTGTTGTGTGCATCATGCTGCAGATACTCTACCCAACAGGAATAAGAGTAGAATATTTTGCCTGGAGCAGCATAAGAACTGAGATCAATTAGCAAAGGTTAAGGATGAAAATGTCTCAGAGTTAGTGATATAATTTTCAACTGACAAAGAGGAACCAAAACTCAAGATGAGCAGAGGGACTGTAAGAAAATATCCATCTGCTCTGAATTAGTTCAAGTTTCTTGACCTGGATGAATTATTTTCCTGGGGGCTGATAATATTTTTGAATGGGCTCTTAGAGCCGTTCTTGGTATCTGTGTAGACTTGTTGAAGGAGGATGCTGTTCCATTATGAAATGCCTATAAATTATAACCAGTGAGCCTAATTTTAATTCCAGACAAGGTTTTAGAATTTACTATTAAAGTGTGATTTTTGCAGATATATTAGCAAATATAGTAACCCCTGGACCAAATTTTGCACATTAAGAGGCAGCATGCAGCCTTGCCATTTCATTTTTTTGTAGGGTTACAAATCTAGGATGTATAGTAGACATAGAATACATGGACTTTATGAAGATATTTGATAAAGTTTGTCATAGTATTCCTAAAGCAAGTGTGAATAGTTTTAGGCTGTGTACAAAAGTAACTGGGTGATTTAATAATCAGATATGGTTGTACCTGAAATGTACTGAGTAATGGATTGACATCAATCAAGGGGACGTGACTTGGGGGGGAACAGTAGCCTCAATTTCTTTATATTCAACATTTTTAAATTAAAGACTTAGATGAATAAGGTGACTTAGAAAGGATCAGACTTCCTGAGAGACAAAGCTGACAGAAGATAGAACAGGATGCTCTGTAATTTCCTGTCCTTTGGGATGTTCAGACAGAAGGTGAACAGTATATCTAGGATGGAATAGACTTGAGGAACCCGTCCAGAACTTGAACCAGATTATGATTTCTTTGAAACCTGATGTTTCGTAAATCTACAAATTTTGGTCTCAACAGCAGTTAGGGGGTTGATATAGTCATTCACCTACCATATTGTTTTTAATATAAAATTTTTATTATTAGTGTAAAATGAACAACATTTTATTTTGTAAACTTTGTTATTAGCTTGTTCCAACTAGCATTTGTAAGTGATAGAAAGATGTGGTACTACCACTCTTAGTTACAGGAGCAGTTTCCGTAATTTCAAGGGAGGGTGTCCCTAAGAATATGTACTTCAATTATTCAAAAGTTGATTTCAGTTTTAATGCATTGGAGCAAATATTTTACGAAGCTACCTCTTATCCTTTTTTGAAAAGCAAAACAGACAGGCTACCTGAGCAATATTTATGCTTGAGACATAAAAATGAACCATCTTTTTTCTAACTTTGCTGAAATTCCATGTGACTGTCACTGCCTCTCTGTTGGCCAGAGCCTCAGACACACTTCCTAAAGGAAGAGTTCCCTGACACACACACGGTAGACAAATACTGCAGACTACAGATGATTAAAGGGCTAGGTGCTGGTTTTAAATAGACACGGATGTTAGCCTCAACTTTTCCAAATATCAGCTGGTTATTAACTACAGCAGTCTCTATTTTTAATGTATAAAATGGATGCAAGCTTACCTCTTAGGGGGAAAGGAGCTGATCTAGAGAGAAGAGGTTAAATTAAACGTATTTTTATGTTTGTGACAGAATATTAAATTCTGTAAAAATCATAAAATGTTGAGACAAGTAAGAACTTAGAGTTCGTTTGGTTCAATCCCATTATTTTATAAATGAGGAAAATAAGATGAGAAAAAGCCGAGAGGCATCTCCGTGGTCACAGAGTATTTGGCAGTAAAAAGCCACTGGTTTCTTCCAACTTTATGGAAAACTCATCTTAAAATAAGAATTGTAAAGATGTTTTCATCATTTTCAGTTTCATTTCATGGGAAATAGTTCAAGAGTAAATCTTCCTTAGAGATATTGTAGAGAAATAATTACTCTGAGAGACCCTTTTCTGGTTCTAGGATTTTAGGTCAGAGTTGGTAGGCTAGTTTTTAAAATTTTATCCAGATTTAGGCAATGTCATAGTTATTACTCCACGACAGAGCACACCATAAATTTACTTCCTTTAACCAGCAAGGGTGCAGTAACATCTTCAGGTGAACTTTATTTTTTTATAATTAAAAAAATCATTTCATTAAATGTGTGTTGTATTTCCTAGATGTCTCCTGAAGAAAAAGTTTGTAACTACTGTGGAGTTAGCTATCTAATTCTTCATGAATTTAAAGCTATGGAAGAAAAAGTGAAAGCAATGGAAAAAGAGGTGATATTTTATCAAGGAAGTGTAGAACGTGAAAAGAGACTTCAAGAAAAGCTGCAGTCTCTTAGCCGAGATTTTGAACAATACAGAATTGACAATGAGTCCAAAACGGAAAGGTTGAGTATGGTTTTCTTTTCTATCATTTATTTACTTTGAAAGAAAAATACAGATGATAGATTTTGAATGTCTTTTTAGACTTTATAATAAGTATAATGTCTAATTGAATATGCTAGTTTATTCATTAGCTGTGTTACTAAATATAATTATTAGTGTAACTTAAAGCTTTCTTTTGATGTGTATATTTACTATATGAATAATTAGAAACAAAAGGAATTCCTTAACTGGATTCTGAAGTCGAGATGGATCAAATTTATTTCATATATACTTTTTTTATTGGAAAAATTTATCAAAACTTGGATGAATTTGGATTTTTTGTGTGTTATTGGGTGTTTAACCCCATAAGCACTGGCCTATATCCCTAGCCTTTCTTTTATTTTTGAGACAGAATCTTGCTAAGTTGCCTGGGCTGGCCATGAACTTATGATCCTCCTACTTCAGCCTCCTGAGTAGCTAAGATTAGGCGTAGAGGTCACTACGCCCAGCTAAATTTTGTAGCTTTTGATATCTACCACTTATTTAGGTGGTAGCTTTTAATTTTTAGATGTAGGTTTTCCTTCCTCAGGGAAACACCTCATGGCAGAGGATGTGGCTCAGCAGGAGGCCCCAGGGGGCCTAGGCGTGGGAGGCCCTAGCGGCTTCCGCAGAGGCTTTGGCAGTGGTCTTCAAGGCCGCGGGTTTTCATGTTTTGAAAGGAATACCAACACATTAGAATTATGTAATTCTGAATCACTGAAATTGCAATAAAATTTAATAATAGGTTCTTTATACTGCAGAATCTAATAAAAAATTTAGTCTGCTTAAAGATGTTTTAATAAGCGTATATGGACATTTCTATATAAGTTTTTTGCTGACCTGGTTTTTCTTGTGAATGTTAATTTCTCAAAGTTTCAATAATTTATGATGAGTAAACCTTGAGCTGATGAATTTAGTGAACGTATGTCTACATACCAGTAATTACTTTTTAAATATCTTAGGATTAAGTACTTTTATTAAATGTTACTTTTATAAGAGTATGTAATTACATTAATTGCCAATTATATACAACATCTTAGTCCTTTACCAAAAACTTTCGTTATGGTTTCTTCAGTTGCAAATTTGAATAATAGAATATTCTATAATATTTGAGTGGGAACATTTAAAAATTTGGATTATGTGGTTTAAATTTTAAATCTAATACTCAGTTGTTTGTCTTGTTTTTGGTACCAGGAATCGAACTCATGACCTCAGGCTTGCCAGGCAAGCGCTTATCCTGCTGAGCTATATCCCTGGCCCTAAGTTTTAAGTCTAGAGAGTTTCTTCCCCTCAAGTGTTCGTTTGTTTGGTGTTACTCGCATTTTCCTTTCTCTAATAGAATGTTGTATTATGTGAGCCACACACAAACATATGAAATAAATTAAGCATGTAGAGTAAAAGGCAAGAAATTCTGTTTTTATCTAACTGTTTGTATTCTTACTGGAGGTAAAAACCACTTGTAATGAATCTGGGTATATCTTTCTAGATCCTTCATTCTGCCTTTACCTTTACCATAGATATATTTCATATGAATTATATATATAGTTTTGTATTTTAAGAGACTAGGTTTTCTTTTTTTGATACAGGGCCTCACTATGCAGTTCAGGCTGGTCTTGAACTCACTTTGTAGCCTAGGCTTGCCTTGAACTCGCAGTGATCCTCCTGCCTCAGCCTCCCGAGTGCTGAGATTACAGGCATGCGCCCCCAAGCTGGGCGAGACTAGATTTTAAGCAAGCAATACGGCAAGTGTATTGTTTTGTTATTTACTTCCGTAACTTTATATATATTGGAAATTGTTCCATGTTAAGTCATATAGATCTTGTTCTTAATTGCAGCAGTGCTTTCCTTGTTATAAATAGGACATCATTTACTTAACCATTTCTTTTTCCAGCATTTATATTATTTCTAATTTTATTATTGCATATGTCAATTTTATTATTGGATGTGTTTTTTCCATGAATAAATTGTTGGAAGTGAAATTACTGAAAGAAAGAAGATGCCAGCTTACAGTTGTGATGAGTGCTAGAGCAGACTATGCTTTCAGAAGGCAGCACTAACTTACGTCGTTTGACCAATACTTTATGAAGTGGCCATTTTCCTACGTCGGGTTAATGTTGGCATCATCTTAATTTCTCTCAATTTCTTGTATAAAAAACAGTTACATCATGATTGATTAATTTGTATTTTTGTTTTGCTAATAAGTCTGGACATTTTTCACATATTTGTAAGGTGTTTGTATTTCTGTCTTGATTACATAAATGGCCCAGTTTTCTACTTGATTATTTGTTTACTTTTGTTTATAGAGTTGTACATGTAACATTGGCCTTGTACTTACTTTCTATATGTATCATTCCACTTTTCTTATGGCTGCTTGTCTTTTCAACTGTTTATTGTGTCTTGTGCAGCACCTTGTTGCTGTCCTTAAAAAAAAATCCTCGGCTAAATTGTGATTCCATAGGATTGTGTGTCGTGTTCTTTTGGTCACAGATGACAGAAAGTTTCTCTGACATTAATCTAGACCAAAAAGGAACTTACTGGGAGAGTGTGAGATAGTAGCTCACTGAAAGAAAAGAAAAACTTAAATCCCTTGGCTTTGGAAATAGAGGACTGAACCCCTCAGGTATGTGGGAAGTCCTCTGGAGAGGAGTAGCTCCACGTTTTCTTTCTTGCATCCTTCCCTTCAAGAAGAGAATCCCAGAAGTGTCTCAACTGGCTTCACCGAGCTTCGTGACACATCGCCCCTAGCCCTTTAGTCCGAGAAAGGGAAGGGACCTGGACTGATAGTTGTTCTATAAAGACTTCATACAATGAAGGAAGAGATACTCACTGAAGAGAAATTAGACTATTATTGTCGGAAGAAGGAGGAATAGACTCAGGCAGGTAGTGACAGACGGTTAAAGATTATTTTAGAATCAGCTTTTTAATATAATTGGAATTAATGTTTGTATATGTCAGGTAGATTTGAAATTTCATCTCAGTGTCCTTAAATCTTTCACCATTTTTCCCCTGCTTGAAATGCCAACTATTAACTTCTAGTTTATTTGTAGACCCTGTTTTCTATGCTGTTGACCTGTTTATCAGTGGGTCAGCGTCACACTGTTAACTACTTTAGCTTTATAAACATTTGGTGTTTGCCTGGCAAGGCTTCACTCTGTTTTTCAGGTTGATTGGATTTTCTAGCATTTTTTTCTCTTCTGGATAAATTCCAGAATTAGCGTGTCGGATTGGGCTATGATTTACGCTGGGGTTGAATTTATTTTCTAGAGCAGTTTACATCACTTTCTTTTTTTTTGAGGACTGACATTTTCATAATCTTGAAACTTCTTATCCTAGAACAGGATATTTTACCCCTGTATATTCAGATGTTTGTTAAACCTCTCAATAAAATTACATAATTTTTTTCATGTATTCTTTATTTGATCCCTATACATAATTTTATTGCTGTTGAAAATGGAATATATTTCTTAATTTTTATATATTGATTTTGTATTTAGCTCTCTGAATTCATTTTATTAGTTGTATGTATTTTTCTTGACTGTATTATATATATTCATAATACACACAAAACCCAATAACATATATGGAAACTGTGATTGCCTTATGTTATTATTTCCAATAGTTATGTCTTTTCACACCCCTCTTCTTGTCTTATTAGACTGGATGGGAACAGTGCAGCAGGGCTGAACAGTAACCCTGTGAGCTCATCTTTGTTTCTAATTTAATGTGAGTTTGTATATCCTATTATCTATGATGAATAGGATATTCAGTATAAGTTTCTTAAAGATGCCTTTTATCAATTTAAGAAATTTGCCTTTTATTTCTAGCTTGTTAAGGTTTATTTTTAATCGGAAATGATTAACTGATTTTAATAAATGATTATTTATCTTCATATTGTTTTTCTCCTTTAATCTTTTAAGATAGTAAATAATACTAAGAGATGCTTGGCATAAAACCGTTTTGATCGTGATTTCAGGATTCTTTAAATTTTCTTAATGTGCTCACCTGCTCCATGCTTTTTGTCACAGCTCTAAGTTGCTTATATTACTTTTCTGCACATACTTCCTTAGGCACATTTCTGTACATACAGTAAACAGAAAACATCACTTGCCATAAGTGATGGTTAAAAATACAATTATTAAAAACGGTTTGTCTCTAGCCCTTAAAGTGATTGTCAGTGCTATGAGCGATGTGTGAGTTAGTTTGTGACAAGCATTGTTCCCATACAGTGCTGGATTAATTTGCCAATATTTCGCATAGATTTTTGCATCTGTGTCCAAGGTGAAACCAGTCTGTAGTTTTCTTTTTTTATGGTGTAAAGATTGGCGCATATCGGTTCCTTATAATAATTTAAGGGACCTTTCACGTGCACCGTGCAGTCTGAAAAGCAGTTGGGGGACTGTCTCTTGCAGTTTGGGCAGCTGTCCTTCATAGACAGTGTCTTATCTCTTTTTAGGTGGGAGAACTTGGTGCAGCATTATATTTTGAAACTCTATAGTTACTGCTTTATTTCTCGACTTTAACCTCTTCTCCAGTCAGTTTTATTTTGTTTTATTTATTTATTTATTTTTGGTACCGGGAATTGAACTCATGACCTCAGGCTTGCAAGGCAAGGGCTTATGCCATTGAGCTATATCCTGGGCCCATCAAGTCAGTTTTAGAAGCTGACATTTTTCTAGTCCAGTAACAGTTCTGCCAAAAAAATCTGTACATGAGGAAAAGAAAAACTTGTATAAATATTTTAACACTATATTTATTGGGACAGCATGAGATTAGTACAAGTTACCTTTGGCCTCCGCAATTACAAGAGGTACTCAAAGTGGCGGCCATCAACTTCCAGACATTGTTAGTATGTTGAACTGCTAAACTGTGTATGTGTTCTTTTGGCAGACTCTGTATATCTTGGCATTTCAAATTTCTTAATATTTAGTAGTGTGTAGTGTCCCATTATTTAAGTGTGTCATATGTTTATGAAACTACTCTATTTTCCTGTTGTTCATTATTTGTATTTTAATTGAAAAAGAGCCAAAAGAGGAAGGGAAGGAGAAACGAGGAGACGGGGAGAAAACTGCTTTCCAAGGAAATGGAAAAATGGTTTGTTTTGTTGGCCTTTTCAAAGGCTGAGACCTGTTTCATGAATCAAATCTGTTTCTTTTCTGTCTGTTCTCCATTGCACTAATTTATGCTTTTACTTGTGTGTGTTTATCTCTTATCCTTCCCTTAATTTCTAGTTCTCTTGCGAGTTACTGGAGTTGAAGTCTTGGTTAATTTGTTTTCAGTTTCTTTTTCTAGAAAAACACATTCGTAACTATCAAATTTCCATGTGGTGACAGTCTCTGGCAACAACAAAGTGCTTTGATAATAATATTTTATTTTCATTTACTTCTAAATAAGATGAAAATTCTATTTTTTTTAAATTTAAGACACACTTGCTTTTTTTATTTTTGTTTTTGTGGTGTTAGAGATTTAGCTCAGGGCCTCAAGCATGCTAGGCAAGCAATTGTATCACTGAGCTATACCCCCAACCCAATTTAAGAAATACTTGGAAGAATGGTTTAAATTTCTAAATGAATAGTTTTTTTGCTATTCTTTTATTTATTTATTTATTTATTTTTATTTTTTTTTGGCGGTACTGGGGATCGAACTCGGGACTCTACACTTGCTAGGCAGACGCTTATTCCACTGAGCTATATCCCCAGCCCCTATTCTTTTATTTAAATGTGTTATTATTCTACTGTGGACAGAGACTGTAACCTATTTGGCAGGCCTTATGGGTTTAATAAACACTGAGTTTTGGGAAATATCCCACAGCTAATTGATAGTACATATTCTTTGTTTTATGGGTATAACTTTTCAGTAGATCCATTAAATTGCAGTAATTAATTTTGCCATTCAAATTCTGTAGATCTTAGTTTTTCTATTTCATGGACATAAAGCAGTATTTTTGTTTTAATTTGCAGTTACCTAGCAACATACGTTGTTGAATATCTTTTCATATGCTTGCTACTTATATATCTTTTTGATGAGGTGTTTGTTTAGGTCTTTTGCCCATTTTTACATCAGTTTGCTTATTTTCTCACTGTTGAGTTCTAACAGTTCTTTACATATTTTAGGTAACAATGCTTTATCAGATATATTTTTTGCAAATATTTTCTCCCAATATATGGCTTGTTTCCTTATTCTCTTAACATTGTCTTTTGCAGAGCAGAAGTTTTTAATTTTAGTAGAGTCCATGTTATCAAATCCATTGTGTAAGCTTGTGATATCACTTACCGGCAGGTCACAGTGACATTATCTGGTACATTATACCTTTCACAGTCATCATAGAGAAAGTATATTGATCACAGTTGGGTGTTTATTTCAGAGAATTGAAGAGCGATAATGTCAGTTTGTTGGTAAGGATTTAATATATTTTTTAAAATGTAACTTTTAATTTTGAGATAATTGTGTAGTGACACACACTGGTAAAAGGAATAGAGCTGGGGTGCTCCCTCCCCAGTTTTCCCAGTGCTGACAACCCGTAAAGCTGGCGTCTTCCTCTTCAGACTCCACCACGTGGCTGGCAGCTCATTTGTTAGTGCCCCACAGGCTCCTAGAACTTTTTCCCCTGTTTGCTCTCCATTTTTCATATCAGGAAAACTTTGTTGGTTTATATTTAAGTCTACTTGTTCTATTTTTTTGTCATTCCGCCCTTCTGTTTCATGTGGGAGATTTATTTGTTATTGTAGTTTTTAATTTAATAACTTCTACTTGGTTCTTTTTTATAATTTCTATTTCTTTGTTGAGATTTTCTATTTTTTCTTTTGTTTCAGAAGAAGCTATCATTGCTTCTTAAAGAATTTTTGTGATGGCTGCTTATAATCATTATTGAAATATTCAACACCTGGGGGCCAGGGATTTAGCTCAGCAGGACAGCGTCTGCCTGGCAAGTGCATGGTCCTGAGTTCGATTCCTAGCATCAGAAAAAAAAATATTCCAATATCTGATTCATTCCACTGTTGGATCTGTTAATTTCTTTTCTCTATGAATGTGACTTTCTGATTCTGGTTTGATGAGTGATTTTCACTTGTATCTTGGGCATTGTGGAGCTTATACTTTGAGACTCTTGATCCTATTTAGTTAGGTTTTTTTTTTTTTTTTTTTAGGTTTTTTTTTTTTTTAATAGGCACTCCCTTCGTTAAGGTAGAGTGTGCAAGTCAGGTAGATGTGTGTGGTGGTTAACTTCAAGCACCAGTTTGACTTGGGTTAGGAGTGTGCTGCTAGCTGGTAGAACACTGTGAGGGTGTTTCTGGAAGAGATCAGTGTCTGAATTGGCGGACTAAGTAAAGATCATTGCGTCAGTGTGGATGGGCCTCACCCAGTATGTTGAGTGTTCAAGTACAGGCTAGAAGGAGAGTAGTTTGCTGGTCCTTGTTGAGCTGTGCGTATCTATCTTCTCCTGCTCTCAGGCCTTTGGACTTGGACTGAGACTTACATTACTGTCTTCCTTGGTTCTCAGGACTTTGGGCTTGGACTAGAAGTACACTTTTCTGGACCTCCTGCTTACAAATATAGATGGTGGGACATTTTAGCCACTATAATCACGTGAGTTAATCCCTCATGGTAAGTCTCTTTCTATACACTTTTCCACACATCTTAATGGCTGTTTCTCTGCAGAATACTAATAATAGAGGATATATGTCCAGTTCTCCACTTGGCCCACTGATACTACTCTTGGAAAAGTGGGGTCCTGATTCACACTGCCTTGTACCACATTGGTGGAGTAGAACTTAATCTACATTTTTCGACTCATGCACACCTTTCTGGCAAATGTAGATCATCAGTTTGTCCTGCCTGTGTCTCTGGGTGGGGATTTAAAATCAGCTCCTTGCTGCTAAGCTTACTGTCACCAGGGCGGGGGAATCAGAGGGCTGACTTACACCACCTTGTTGCTGTAATTTAGGAGCAGGAACTTGGCTTTCCTCTGTGTCCACTGGTCCCAAAGGGTGGGAGGAGAGGGAACGTGGCACCTCTGTCTCCAGCCACTTGATCCTGTCTTGTTGGGCATGAAGGTTCAGCTGCCTGCTGGTCCCAGTGAGAGCAGGGGCCTGGGAAGCCGTGTTGATAACCCTGTCTCACACCGGCTCATTCTGCCACACTGATACTAAATGGGGTTTGAGGAATTCCTCTGAGACCTGTTAGCACAGAGGTTGGTGGTGGCGGGGCTGGGGGCACGTATGAGGGTGCTGACCCGTTCTGTCTCCAGGGCCTCTTCCATCTCTGCTTGCAGCTAGGTTTAGTTCCCCCACTGGACCTCACTGGTAACAAGGGTGGAAGGAAAGTAAAGCGATTCCGGTGACCGCCTTGCTCCCCCTTGTTCAGCCCTGGAGCAGCGTGTGTTAGAACCTCATTTCTCCACGGGCCCTGCTGACACTGCTCGGGGTGCGGGGCGGAAGCATCACTCTCTGTAAGACGGGACTGGAAAGTCAGCTCCCAGCTCAGCCTCACCAACGCTATACCGATGGGGAGAACGAGCGTAGCTCCTGCTTCTGTGGGGCAGGGAAGGGGCGGTGTGGATAACTCGGCCCCACTGAGACTGAGGGTGAGAAGTACAACTTCCTCGTTATATCTGGCTGGAGTGGGAAGGTGTTGCCAAAGGTGTTTTCTGGTGTTCAGTCATCCTCTTCTTGGTCAGTCACTCATGGGCATACCCAAAATTCTGAAATTCTGTTCCACTGATCTGCTAGGCATTTTTTACTCTGCGCAAGTTGACATACCATGAATAATAGTTTTATATGTGTGTGCTTACTTTAGTGATAGCGCCTTAAGAAAAGAAATACATTAAGGTCTTCCAATTTAAAAGGTCTTTTATATACATCTTAGCTGACCCTCTGCATTTTCCATTTTTTAGCATTGTTCACGGAAGTAGTATAAGAAGCGTACCTGTTAAAAATGACTGCGACAACTAAACTTTGGAAAAATCAAGATTTTATGGAGAAGGAACTGATGTGAACTGTAGTTCTCACACAGCAGGGCTTATTTCCAAAGGATCCATTTAAAATCTCTGGAGCTTTTTCAAACATTCTCATTTTTCTCCTGAAATTCCGTTTGCCCCTTTTGGAGCAGGTGACACACTGTCGAATGAGAACTGTTACTGGCTCTAGTGTAGTGGAGCTCATGGACAGTTCAGTACCTTTGTAGAAAAATGTTTATTCCTTTTTAGGCTCCAGTAGACACAGGGCTGTTAACAAAACACTTAAATTTAGAAGTTCACTTCAAGCTGGGCTTGCTGGTACATCCCTGTAATCCCAGTATTTGGGAGGCTGAGGCAGGAAGATCACTGAGAGTTCAAGGGTAGCCTGGACTACACAGTGAATTTAAGGCTAGCCTGGACTATATAGTGAGACCCTGCCTCAAAAAACAAAACAAAAAAATCATGTCCATATATACAAATCTCAACTTACTGATATTTATGCAATGCATTACTTGAACTTTGAGAAACTTAGAAAAGTTTTATTCATGTCATATACTTCTGTGACCAGCTAATCCTTTATTATTTTTTCATTTTTCTCCCACATCAGCCTGAGACTGTGTGCCAGACCAAAGTGCTTAGGTGTGGAACACAGTGTCTTCCTTTATTCCTTTTCTCCATGGTTATATGCAAACTGTGACTGGAAGTTGACAGGATGTTTCTCTGATTGGTATAAATAATATCTACATGAGTTTCCTCATTCCTAGATCTGGTAAGGTTGTGGAGATTGATACTTATTTGACAATATTGATAAACTTATGTATACCAGTGTGACACTGAAGACTCTTCCATGGATGTTGCTATAGCAACATGGTTACCAAAATAGGATACACTTTTCTGCTTCGCTATTCCCTCCTAAGCTTTTAAATCAGCAGACTTTCAGATTGTAATTATTCTTTGCATTCAGCTTTCCACTTTGAACTTTTAACATTAGTTACCATTACAACAAAATACATTTTTACCAGACTAACTCTAATTTACTGTAAGAATGAATTAGGAAGGAAGCAGTGTGTGACTTGTGTAAACCATGTATACTCTTGATCCTCCTGGACCGTGTTCTCTTCAGCGGCAAAGTGGTCAGAGAAAAACCTTTTCCACCAGGATGGTACACAGGTGACTCAGTAGCTGGAGCAATTCTTCCCACCTTCCCTTTTCTCTTTTCTGTGTTTGTTAACAAAGGTTAACACCATACTGCTTCCCCCTGCAGGTAGCATTGTATTCTCGCCGCTAGTATCGAAATATTGACTGATATCACTAGGTAAGTTCTCAGGTCTAGGAAATACCCTCATGTGAGGTCCACAGAAGTTACAAGTTCAATTGTAATTATAGTTTAATTGGTGTTTTGAAATGCCTACTCCACAGTTGATTAGGCCCACAGCCCATGCTTCTGTTTAGAGGAGAAGAGATTGTGTAGGAAATATAACTTTAGAACTTAATTTTTACTTTTCTTTATTAGATTTCATCTATCCAAAGAGGATATGAAGTATCTAAAAGGACAATGTAAAATTAACAACATGGTAGGGAAAGGGAGGCAATTTGTGTATTGGACAAAAACCAAGAAACCAATTATGTGAACCCCTAGGCTCAGCAGTTAAGTTCAGGTTTCCTCAGAGTGCATCCACTTGCCTAGAAATGTCTCAAGTTTATCCTTTTTATGGCTGAGTAGTATTCCATTGTATAAAAAACATACTTTTAAGTGAAACAAGTTAGACTCATATAAATATCACATTGTTTCTCTAGTATAAGATACTGAATGTGTGAAGAAGGAGCAAAGTGTATAAAAGATATTGTGAAATAAGAAGCAGTTGCTTAAAAGAAAGGGAAAGGGAGGGGGAAAGGGGGAAAGGAAAGAAGGAATAAAAAATAGTCCATACTCTTAAATGAAATAAATTGGACACACATGTGTAAGTATCACTTTGTCTCTCTAGTGGGAGATCCGGACAGGGTAAATAAGGACCAAAATGGCTAACAGATACTGGGAAATAGGAAGAAAATATTCAAATGGGAAGCAGAACAAGGGCTGGGGAAAGGGGAAAGGAAGAGAGAAGAAAAAAAGAAGGAAACAAAGCTTTTAAATAAGGAGGGAAGAGGAGTTGAAGGGAGGAGAGGGGTTCGGGGAAAAAGAAGAACCAAGAAACTTACAGGCACATGATGAATGTGATCATTATGGATATCTGAACTGTACCAATAAGATTAATAATTAAGACCAAGTTTGGGTTTACTGCAGATCCTCTTCCTTGAGGCCCAGCGAGTCCCACACGCACAGCCTTTTGTACGAAGGAGCACAGGACGGCTGGTAGAGGCAGTCTTTGGCTTGCTAGTATGCGGGTTTAAGCGAGGTTCTAGTGCTAGAAGAAATCCTCCTGATGTCTGAGAACTGGAGTGGCACATTCGGCCCCAGTCAGAGTTCACCACTCTCTGCAGTCCCCCTGGTCCTCATAGGCGGGAAAAGTGGCTGCTCCCTTTGATGCTGTGTTCCAAGCTGCTGCTCACGGAAGCAGCCCTGGCTTTATCCTACGGACTTCTCCTCTCCACTCTCATCTCCCCGTGTGCCTCCTCACTGTTTCGTGTGCCACTGAGCCTGAATAAACCAGTCAGACCATAGCTAGTTCCTCTAGCTTCAGGATAAGATGCTTCTTACCTGTTGCAAGTTTGAATCGATGCGTCTTCAGAAAATGTGCAATTTGGTTTCTTCTCAGATCCTTTACAGATTTCTAAATGGAAACAGTTTAGAGAGAACTATTGGAGAAAAACCGATTGACTCGCTGACTAAGGATGATCAGCAGTTCCTACTGTAGGTACCAAGCAAGCCTGAGGAGATCAAGTGACGGGGCTCACAGAGCCAGTTAAGTATCTTCTCTTCTGTAGTGTGACTGTGGGGGTTCCTTCAAGAAACCAAATAAATATGGCCATGGGAAACTATGGCAGAGGGAAGATACTGTCATTGGCGGGGTGTCCTGAAGGAAGAGAACGCACAAGAACTTCATCTCTGGGCCTAAAGAAATCTAGTTGTGTAAAAAGCTACACTGTACAGTTTAATCAGGAGAAAGCGGTTGGTTGAGTTGGCAGACTTGTTAGGGAAGGCGTCTCCGGAAACAGTATGAAGAACTTGATAAGTTATCTCCGTACATTACTAACTTTACAGTATGTTCAAACAAATGACATGGTGCAAACCTAGAATCTTTTCATCAGCAGAGTGACTTCCCATCTGAAATTCCTGGTCCAGGAGCCCTGCCTGTGTTCGTGGGGAGCCTCCTGGTCCACCTTGGTTAGCTTCATCGGGTCCTGGGTCGACGGCTGCCTCTACCTCTGCTCTGGCTCTTTTTATCACTTTCTTTTCTGCTCATCTTAGATTCGATGGTGTGTGATGCCAGCTTCTCCCTGGAAGTATCTTAAGATCTCTTTATGTGTTATTCTTTGTCCAGATCAGATGTGTGTGACTGCAACTCAGTGAACTCTGCACTGGGGCCATGGTGGCTGGGACCTGGCGCGCCCCCTCTTCCCGCTGTCTGTGCTATTTTCCTCGTGTCCTCTGCCAGTGCCTCCCGTACCGGCAGCACTTCTTTGGGCTGCTCCAGAAAACAATAAAATCTTCACTTAATCTTGGGCCCCTTCCAACTACTGTCTCAGCACCCTCTTCCTTTTCATACCATTCTTACTGAGTGCCAGGGTTACCACCTCCACCTTCTCATCCCTCGGCTCGTGGTAGTCTCGTAGAAAATACCCTCATTTGGGTCACCAGTTATTTGTATGTTACTAAGGTGAAAAAGTGTGCCAGTTCTTTATTTTTCTTCACTTCTCAGCAGCACTTAAAGTAATACTTTCCCAATTTTATCTGGAACACCTTCTCCTTTTAATTCCATGATACGGTGTTATTCTGGTTTTCTTTTGGGGGGTATGTGTGTAGGGGTGGGGTGTGTGTGTGTGTGT